>WEKX01004595.1:2445-18806 GCA_013390025.1 Pitta sordida
CCCCTACCCCCGTTCTCCCTTTGTCTCCTGGTCGAAAAAGGGAATATGAGATCTGTTGCACGAGAAGGAGGGGTGGGGGGAAAGGTTGCCTTTAAATGACACTCCTTACATTAAGCTCTGATCTTGTTAGTTAATAAACAAATCCTTTATATTCTTCACTGGTAGTTTGCCTTGGTTTTGCCTGTGACCAGTTTTATTTTCCAGTTTTTTAACTCCAGGAGAGGTTGTGGGTGAATCTCTGGCAACCAGCAATGGTCAAACCACGACAGTGTTTTTTTCAGCTCGGCCCCCAAATTACCCCAAACCTTCACAGAGATATAAAAGAATGCATACTTGATGACAGAATGTTTTAAAAAAAATTTACATACACCTATACACACACACGCACAATTTTTGCACGGTATTGTCTATCGCTCTTGACCAATTCAACAAATCATTACAGAACTGCTATATGAGAACATGGAAACCACAATGCTCCTGCAGGGAGTACAGATGCAAAATCACAGCAACCAGATAAAAAAGAACATAAGGCAGCTAAGCAGCCACACGAAACTAGTCAAATTTTAATGAGTCAAAGGGGCCAATCCATTTACTGGCTGAGCATCAAAGGGAAACATGAGATTTTAACTAGCATCTTGAAAAGAAGAACATATCCTGAAAATCTGGCTCCTTTAGGCAAATGTAGAGGAAAAGCCACAGGCTGAATGTTTTCACTGCCATGTGTCTTCGTGAGTGTGGTCCCAAGACAGTATCTGTCAATAACTGGAAATAGGCAAAATTTGTAATTGCAGTACGCAAAACTTCAGAAGCAGGAAAGGAATGGGATAAATTGCTTCCTTAATTACACATATATGTCACACATCTTCTGTACTAGCTAAGAAACCACAACAAAATTTAGGAATGGATCTGGAGAGACACACATGGGAGGAACCACCCACACAACAGTATGCTTCCAGCTGTCCACTCTCAACTGACATTTCAAATCATGCAGTTCCACAGGTCTTTTTCCTACATCCTGAGAACATTTGTCATTCTTCTGAGAATTGTCATTTAGCAAAAAAGAAAATGAAGATGACAGAACTTTTGTTTGTCCTGATAAGTCATCACTATTTCAGATATTGTAACAGAAGCACAAAAATGCAGTAAAATTCGCATCTTTCTGCTGTCCATAGGACATGCTAGTTCATGTCCTCTAAGAACACACTGTCTTTGGCATGTATTACAACATTAAACTGTTAAAAGCAAAACTAGATTACTTAGTATATTACAGCAGTTTCGAGTCAGGTAAGAAAGCCTAGACAGAAGAACACCCTCATCAGATGATGTGCATGACAAGCTTACAGGAAGCAAAGCACTTTATATACAAATCTAAACAAAAAGACAACACTTAGAACAGGCTGGGGGGAGGACGGGGGAAAGAATTAAAATGTTATTAGAAATCTGAGAATCCACTAAAAGCAAGCATACGATTGAAGCACCCTTGCCTGGCTCTACCACAAAGAGCCAAGACATCCTTTCCAAGAGAGAAGTCTGGGGAAAAAAGTGGATGATACAGAAAAGCCAAATCCTTATCAAGCAACAGTTAACCAACATAGCTAAAACCTACTCACCACTAGGACAGCGTGAAAATACTTCTATAGCCTCTTTCTGCTTCTTTACAAACACAGACCACAAGTATAAACTGCAGGCTTCATCACTCACTGATAATCCAATAATCAGCAAAAAGCCCTCTGAGCTTTTTGCATACACAGGTAACAATGGTCAGGAGCTTACAGGGAAAACCAAACATCTGATCCCCAAGAACTCAAGTGCTTCCAATGTTCCCACAGAAACTACACAGCTTCAGGTGATGGGCCAGCATACGATTTATAGGAGTAACACAGTTTGTCCCTTCTCTCACTCTGTTTCATCTGCCCAGTTAATGGTTCCTCTTCAGTCTTAAAATTCCTCCCCTTCCCTAAGTATAATGATTCTATCACAACAGCTGCAATCATCAACTATTCCCTCTGAGGAATAAATTGAAAGAGAAGTACATGCTAATATACAACCAAGTGTTCTGAAGACTATTGTGTTGGTATTTTGAATCACAATTTACAGGATGACTGAATAATACAGACCTTTGCTTTTTGAAGTTAAATTTTTTGTCCTTAACTCAGCCTACTAATAGGTACAAAACAGAGACACGTGGCAAATCAAGCAGATGTTATTTTAGCAAAAAGAAGTGGTTATCTGAATACATATTGGCCAATTTTATCAAATGAAGCTTTAAGAGATGAGTGGATAGACTTAGGATGATTAAGCTACAGTTTTAACACAAAAAGTAATTAAAACGTTGCAAAAATAAGGTTTCAACCATTAAGATGCTTCCACAAACACCTTTTCACCTGTACCAGACAAGTTCTAATAGGGTTTGATAGAAGTCATATCGTAGGACAGGGGTGGGGAAAAAAAAAAGGGAAGGGGGCAGGGAAGAGGGGAGAGAAAGGGGAAAATTGTTGCCTCATTAGCACAGATTGCAACACCTAAACCTAAAAAAACTCGAGCATTTTTCTTTCTGAAATGCAGCTTCAAGACAAGGATAATGAATCCCCTGATTATAACAATGCTTTTAAAAGTCAGGATTTCCATTAAAGGAAGAACAGTAGAAAAGTGCTGGGTTAGAAGCAAGTTATTCTGCTTATTGTGCAGAAATTACACAAAATAATTTTCACTTTACTGGTTACTGAACTTTGTCTAAGCTTATATAAAGCAGCACAGATTTCTAGAATACTATCTCAAAAACTAAACTTCCTGAAATTTGAGAAATAGAGGAAAGCCACCTTGTCACCACATAACTATTTTGCTAACTACTCCCTCAGGCTTCCTATTTACCTGGATTCCTCCAACCAACTCTGCAAGTGTATTTCAAAACTCTCTTGTGAATGCTAAGAGGGGTCAGCAATAATGTAAATTTAAAGAGGAAGGATACAATAAAAGAAAACGGAAGGTATACATAGACTATGCACACTGGTAAATACGTACCGAACAGTTCATATGTATTTTCACTAAGATTTCACAAGAATTTGATTTTTAAAGAACCCAGTTTTCATACCTATGTTATCCATAAGCATCATCTCTCTACTGATAAGAGACTAAATTCCGGAATATATACAAATCACAGAATCACAGAATCACAGAATCAGTAAGGTTGGAAAAGACCACAGAGATCATCAAGTCCAACCTATCACCTATCACCCGTTACCTAATCTAATCTAGTCAAACCTGTTACCTAACCTGACCTGTTGCCATCCTACTACCAACACCTCATCCTACCCTAATATCTAGGTCATGTCACCAAGAACTTCATCCAACCTTTTCTTAAACACCTCTAGGGACGGCGACTCCACCACCTCCTTGGGCAGCCCATTCCACTGAGAGATCACCCTCTCTGTGAAAAAGTTCCGCCTAATGTCAAGTCTAAATCTCCCCTGACGCAGTTTAAGACTGTGTCCNAATATGAGTTGTAAAATCTGATTTCCTTTTAATAAGGAGACAGAAAATATTCAAGACAGAAAAAGATTCTTTGACATTCATACCAGGAATTTTCTTTTGAACTCCCCTTCACAAAGCTGCATAAAACCACATTTTTCAACTTTTCTGAAATTGCTCCTCAAGAAAGATATAAATGACCAATCCTAAACATTTCTAACTGACTAATCCTAAACATTTCTAACATGGTAACAACACTATTTATCAGCAGAGACGAAGTAAAAGATGACAGCCAGGGCATCAGACAGGAAAACAGCAACACTGATCATAGAAGAACACAAGAGCAGAAGAAAAATAGGATTACACAACAGAAAACTGGTAGGTTGGCAGCTGCCGCATTGTGAATAGTTTTCTTCAAATCATTGCCTCTGCATCTTTGAAAACAAGACTCCTATACAAATATTGTAGGGAAAAGGAAGTCATTACTGATAATGCAACACAATTTGTACACAGAGTTGAAGTTCAGGTTTGCTGGAACAGGCACTTGGAAAGCAGTGAAGTCCTGCAAGCCTGCTGCCACCCTGCGGCAAATAGCAAAGCAGTCGGTCTGAAGAAAGCAGCACACATCCCTGTACCACAAAAAACCAAACTGTAACTTACCGTCTCATCAGACAGCTTTTTAAAGGAACACACTACTTAAGGTATCTCTTGCTAAATATTAAATATAGCTTAAATTTAACAACATTGCTGATGTATATGACCAGCAAAAGAACAGCTGAGCACAAGTAATCACATCTGTTTGAGCCCAGATTTAAACTCTCAATGCCCAAGTCAAAGCAAAGGCTTTCCTCAGTTTTGGGTCATGTATCTCTCCAAACCAAAGAAAGACGAATGACATCTAGTCCAACATCTTCAATCAAGAATTTTCTAGTCTATAAACATCTAATAGTTTGAGATATAATTATCTTCCTAGAAAACATGCTGAATAAGGTTTTGCATTACTTGGCAAACGAACAGTTTCTGCTGACTTCTTACCACACACATGATGTAAGAGAGGATGGCCCCAGAGGAGCCAATGAGTGCACCAACAATGGTCAGCAAGTTGTTGTTCAGTAGAAAGCCCTCAGCACACAGAGCCCATCCAGAGTAACTGTTCAGGACAGTAATAACTACAGGCATATCGGCACCTCCAATAGCTGCTGTTAAAGTGACACCCTAGAAAGGGAAAGAAAATACTTCAGTGTAAGCTATGACTAAAGACAGCACATGAAGAGAGTCTGCTTGCAGCAATGAAAAATAAATACAGAGCACAGAATGGTTTGTGTTGGAAGAGACCTTAAAGATCACCCAGTTCCAACCTCCCCACCTTGGGAAAGGATGTCAACCATTAGATCGTGCTGCTCAAGGCAGCCAATCTGGCCTTGGACACTTCCAGGGATGGGACATCCACAACCTTTCTAGGCAAGTATCAAGTTACTACTTAACCTATCCAAGTACTTTCAGCGTAGGTATAGTTATCAAGCTGTGCCTGAGGATTCGATTTATCAATTCTGCCTTTTCACAGTGGACAGGAATGTACCCCACCATCCTCATTGTGTGCTTAGTCACATATTTTTATTTGCAAAAATTTCCTACCAACTCCATGGAACTGTTCATACTGTTAAAATCATACTGAGTAGTTTTTGCAAGACTCAGTTTACAGAATGATAATATTCAGGGTAAATTTTGCAACACTGCTGTCTACTGGTGTGAGTAGACATTAGATGAGGGCATAATCTTATCATGATAAACTGTAGATCCAGAGCTCTTTTAAATATCTTAAGAATTAACGTTCCAAAAAAGTCTTCTAAAATATCATTTTTTCATATAAAAGGCTTCATTCATCAATAGCTGCAAAAAGTAATTCCATACATACATGCCTGTTCTCTGGAACAGTTCTGGTTCACTGCTAGATTTAGGAAAGACAGCTGCTACTTGCTACTGCAAGTTACCATACAGGCAGGCGCTGTGCTGACTGTGACTCAGGAGGGTAAAATACAGACCTTATGAGGAAACTTGCAAAGCTGGAGGACAGACTGCTGGTTTAATTTGTTTCGCCTTCTACAATTTCTCAACTTACCATTATGGCTGAGAGTGCTGACACGGAACCTAGGCAAGTAATTCCTGTAGTGTAACTTGGATCCATCATGTATGGAACCAGTCCACCAATGCTGGCAGCCAGCAATCCTGCATTCAACGCATGTCGACCAGGCAAGAGCAGAGGTGCAGAATTCAGGATACCTGCAAAAAACCATATATTTAGAGATTGACAGGTACCTTCAGGAGAGACTGTTTCCAGCCTTCAGAGAAGACTGAATAATTCAGCAAATGAAAAATTAAAAAGAGAAAAAGGGAGGGGCAGAAAATCAGTTAGTAGTTAAAGCTGAGACCTCAAATTGACTTAGAACTGCAAGACATTAAAACTCAAGAGTCTCATATACTCCTGTATGAACTTGTTTTTACCTCCTAATTTCACTAAAACACTCCAGCATGGTCACAAAAATCTCTTCTCTTGAAATGCCCTTTTATTTTTCCTTCAAAAACATCCTTTCATTTTGACCCTAGGTTTTTGCATGTTGCGTATGACACACTGTTTTAGGAAGGACTACACAGATAACACCAAATATAAAACACTCCTTCTTTTAAATATTTTAACTTTACCACATCCCTCACCCACACAGACCTCCCACAGCTTCCCAAACTGGCAGAGACTTGAGAGGAAAATGAGGTTGAGTATTTGTGTCACTTTAAAAAGACAATCATATATTGATTTTCATACTAGGGTTTTTTTTTCCCAAACAACATAGCGAAGGGTAGAAATAATGCAAGTTTCTCAGTAATTACTTACATCAGAACTAACAGTGTCTAATTTAAATTTAGCTGAATTCAAGGGAAAACTGAACTGATGATCACAGGACTAGAAGTCAATGTGTGTGACCTACTACCTCTCCCATAGCACAGAATCAGTAGTTCAAGAGTATAGACAAGCTTAGTATTTCACATCATGAGGACATAAAAATGCAAGGACAAAAATAATAAACATAAACTGGAGAGTGGGCTGAAACAGGCAGTGAAGTTCACCAGGGACATGCACACAAATCACTAGGAGGGGTACGATGAAGAGAGAAAAAACATAACTGAGAATAAATAAAGGAGTAACTACTTAGCAGAGATACATCAGAAATACATACTACTGACAAATCCTTCAAAAGATTATTACAGAAGACAGCTTTCCATCCATGTCATGCTTCCTCCTTCAATGGCTGGTCTCATAAACACTGAAGAAAGCAAACAGATGTTTCCTAAAGGAACTATTGCAAAGCTAACAATAGAACTAGTAATAGGAAGCTCTTAGCCTGAAATCATTAGTACAGGCATTACCTCAGTCTCGCAAAAGCTGTGTGCTTACAAAATCAAAAATAAATGCAATAAAGAAATCTTCACATGCATAAGAATCAGAAATTGGCGAGTATTTAACCTGAAAAGCATATTTACCAGAACAGCAAGAGGTATGAAACATGGAGTCAGTGTAATAGGTAAACAGACAGTGAACAGAATAGTTTAAAATGAGGCAGCCTCAACTGACACTGCAAGCTGCCTACGTGAATGAAGCCTACAATGCTAAAAACAAAACACTGTAAGCGTTAGCAGTGCCCACTGAATCCAGCCAACACCGGGGTTTCAATTAAAATGTCTACTTAGGAATACAAAGTTGTGATCATAAAAATTCAATAAAATGAATTGGAGAAAAAGTATCAGGTAGTGTCTTAGCAACACTAAAGCAAACACAGATTTCTAGACAAGATGATTTGAGTGAAATTTACATGACTTCATAATGAATATCATCTTTTCAGAACCAAAGCTGTACACAAATTAAATAGAATTAAAAACAAAGATGTATGCTCATAAGAATTCAACATATCAACCTTTACCTGATGCCAAATAGATACAATCTCTATTTCAAATTACACAGCAGTCTAAATCCTGGGAGCTAAAAACACTTAAACAAATACTTCATTCTGAATAAAAGGTCTCACCTTGCAGTTTTCCGTATGCAACAAGAGAGCCACTGAAAGTCACTCCACCAATGTAGGTGCCAAGATATGCCACAATCTTGGTGAGGTTTGCCGCTGGATCAGTAGCAAAGTGAGGATATTCAATCATATATTCTGCTACACAGGTGAGCACAGCAGCCAGGCCAACTAAACTATGGAAAGCAGCCACCAGCTGAGGCAGATCAGTAATCTGGATGCGTTTTGCAATCGTCAGTCCTATTGAGAGTTCAAGACAGAAAGGAAGTCTCACAAAACACAATCAATCTGTTCAGCTAGAATTTAGTGCACCATGGTTCAGTATGCAATGAATACACACACACAAGACAGTTCCAGCTAGAAATAGCTATGGCATTGAACTGAAGACTGCATGAGTGTATTTGGAAAAACAGAATATTAAAGCATATCATGTTCTTAGAAGCTTCAACAAATATTGTGAAATTCAACGTACTCTGTCACAAAAGCAGTGTAAAAAAGGGAATTTGGCAGTATTCAGTCAGGAATTGAAGTATGAAGTAGGGTAAGATCAGCCACTTCTTAACACCCAGATTCCCTAACTTAGATGATGTACTCCTGCTTTTCCATCAGTCTTACTCACTCTTTATCACATTCTGAAACATTAATAAAAGCCCTGGAAGTTATGATTTTTTGTTCACACACTTGAAAAATAATTCTGCACAAGCTACAATTAGTTAGTCAATTCACCTGTGAGCTATACAGTTTTCTATGTATATACAGCTTGCATAAACGCACACTTAAAACATTGACGGATAGTAAATAGTATCATACACATACCTATGGTACCACCAAGTGCCATTGCACCTGACATCTGTGCCAACAATTCAGGTGAGGGATTAAGGCTTCCAAGAGTTGCTGCTAAACCTCCTGCAACACCAATCATACCCAAAGCATTTCCAAGACGAGCTGTTCCTTGGGTAGACAGACCAGCCAGGGCACCAACACAGCATAATCCTGAACTCAGATACATCACCTTTAAAATAAGAAAACCATCCAGAGGAAGTGGTAACAATTTCTATCATTATTACAAATATTTCTGATTATTATTATTATACAAAATATATTCTAATTATATTATAATATATATATTATATTACACTATACAAAAGGGCTGATTTCTCCAGAATATGTTTAAGTCATAGTTTTTAACTGAAGCTAAAACTCTTGATATGAGAAACTTTGGTACAGGCTGTGATTTTTGCCAATTAAAATGCGTGATCTGTAAAACTTTTCCCTCACTTTATGACCTTTGTCTGCAGCATAAATACAAGAGCCAAGACAATTTTCTTCTTCAGTTCAGAAGCAAGTTTTCCTTTAGTACAAAGCTAGGCAATCCTGTTCAATCTAGGAGTAGTTTTGGAATTCGCTTTCAGCAGATTTGAACTAAGAAACAGTTCAGATAGTTCAGAACTATCAGCAACAGTGTGGCCAGCAGGACTAGGAAAGTGATCACTCGCCTATACTCGGCACTGGTGAGCCCACACCTCAAATTCTGTGTCCAGTTTTGGGCCCCTCAATTCATGAAAGTCATTGAGGTGCTGGAGTCGGTCCAGAGAAGGGCAATGGAGCTGGTATGGAGCACAAGTCTGATGATATGGAGCACAAGTCTGATGAGGAGGGAGTTGTAGGTGGGAAGCCTGGAGAAAAGGAGGCTTAGGGAGACCTTACGACCCTCTGAACTACCTGAAAGAAGGCTGTAGCAAGGCGGGGATTCCCCCCTTCTTTCAGGTAACGAAAGTGACACGACAAGTAGAAATAAACTCAAGTTGTGCCAGTGGAGGTTTACACTGCGCATTAGGAAACTTTCTTCATGTAAAGGGTTGCTAAGCATTGAAACAGACTGCCCAGATAAACGGGGGAGTCACCAGCCCTCTTAGTGACATGGTCTAGCTGGGGGGTGTAGGGCTGGATGATCCTGGGTCCCTTCCGGCTCCGAGTGGCCTGCTAGACTGTGAGGGAACTAGGTTTGTGTTACCGCTCTGGGATGTGCTTTTGGTCTCTGTATGGGTGTTAGATGGTGAGTTGGACTAGATGATCCTTGTGGGTCCCTTCCAACTCATAATATTCTGTGTGTGATTCTGTGTGTGTGACATGGCTAGTGGTGAACATGGTGGTGGTGCCAGGCTGACAGCTGGACTTCATGATCTTAAAGGTCTTTTCCTACACTAATAATTCTATGATCACATAAATCATGTTTTCAAAAAGTATAAGCAAATGAACTGTACATGCCTAGATAATTGAAAAAACTCAAATACATTACAAGCCCTTGGCATAAGAGTACTTAGGACTCACTCTTTCCAAACACAAGACAATCCATATTGATTTTTCTTACTATTAAAACAAATAGAAGCAGAAGTTTACTATAAAAGGTGCTATACCTAGAATTCCTGTACATCCCTCTGTGCTGACAACTCATCCCATCCTAAATTGTCATGCCAAGTTCAATTTTGAGAAACAGTTAAACCAAAGATTGATTTCTGTACTTACTCTAATATTTAAGCATTAATTTAGGAAAACAGCCCAATAAATAAAAGTACTTCACACAAAACCAAACCCCAACAACAAAGCTTCTAAATTTTGCAGATTCATCATCTAGAGTATGACTGCAAGCTTAAAGTTTGGTCTTATGGGAATATGCAGCTGATGAAAAGATTTTGGATTGTTCTTTACTCCACAACAGAATAGGCACGAAACAGCACAAAAGTGAACAGTGGTTTGAGAGCCATAAAGTTACTTTCTTACCTGTTCAATATTATAGCCACCACTGAGAGCAGCTGCATAGCCTCCTACAAATACACCCCCAGGAAGCAGGTACAAGTAGTTGTACTCAGGTGGATCTGTGGGACGTTTGAACATATCCAGCATTCTCTGTGTAACTAAAAAACCACCTGGACGAAGAAAAGCAGCAATCTCAGAAAAATAAAATCAGAAACTATGCAAATGCCAAGATATAAGACACATATATACCAAAAAATATTACCAGACAATTTTGCAGCTGACACCAATAAAGCCTCTGAAAAGCTACTAATCTAGAAAAATCCCAGGAAATACAAGTGTAATCAGGTTTAGATCCTGTGGTCTCTTTTAGCCTTTGGAAGAAACTCAGAAGAAAAGGAGGACTTCCTCTGGCCCCATTCTTAACACTTACTGTAGATACTACTTAGCTTATGGCTGTGTCCTTTTCCCCCATCTACTCTAGAAAAACCATAGTCATAAGTCACATTGCTCACTTTCCTATCTTTTTTATTATTGAAGCTGGGACTTCTGAAGCTCAAGCAAGCAGAATTTTTTTCTATGCCATCAGTATACATTTCAAGTAGGAAAATGAATGCAAGCAAAAATTTAGTATCATCCTGAGATACAGAGAAAAATATACTACATACTATATACTCTACACTATATAATACATCATAAAATCATTACCCAAAGGATACTGTAAAACACAAATGCACATTTAAATGTTTCCCTAAAAAGAAATTACTCCACAGGGCATGTAAACCAGATACAGTAACTATGAAACTATGAAAAATTGGAGTGGTGATGGTTTTTTTACTGCTGAATGCTTTCAGATACTATTCCCAGATTAGTATTTCTGGAATCTATACAATTAAAGAGCTGGAAAAAATTTAAAAGTTATGTAGGTGCTTGAAGTAACCCTTGGGAGAAACCATAGCATTCATACCTGCAATGTTGACTGAAGAGATAAAGGCTGAAAGCACTGCTAGAGTTTGAGAAGTGTTTTCAGGAAGATAGTGTCCTCCCATCAATACCAGCCCACCAACGGCAGTTAGGCCTATTGAAAAGGGAAAAAGTATTACAGAACCTTAAAAGGCTTATACCTATAGTGAGTTTCCTTTCAACTGTCAAACAAACACCACCAATTCAAATTCTGACCTCTGCTCTACATATTACTGTTTAAAAGAAGACTACCATGGTCTTTTTCAGCAATATAAACATGTTTCAAAAGAAAAAATATAGGATATGAATATATTTTTAAAGTACAGTGCCTCAAGCAGAATCAGCTTCCACATGCTTTTTCAATAAAAGGAACTTTGCTTTTAACAACCAAAGTAGGTCAGACTTCTGACCTGTTACACACAATCACACAGACATATAAAATCCTACATAATCACAGAACTATGAATCTTACGGATGATTTAGGAATTTTTTTTCACTCCTCTCTCAAAACACATTGCTTGAGAAGAATAAAAGAACTCCAAAAAGATGAAAGAGAAGTTCTTTTCAGTGTAGTGTATTGGAGAGATGGTTGGAAAGATGCATTCTATGAAAGGAGACTGCAGCACTCCAAGTAAAACAAATTTTAAAGAAAAGTTTTCTTAAAAGACTTTTACACTTGTAATGTTTTTTATAAGCCTATAAAATTACTTACCAAAATTAAAATTACGCGGGAGATCATTTGTCCCTCTTTTGAAAGAATCATACTCTCAGTCAGACTATGCTTCAGGTGCCCTTGCTATTTATGAAAGTAAACTCAAATAAGCACCGTAGTGTGAGGCTCTTTGTCATTCTAAAAGACGTATCACCAGACTTCTGTCTAAAGTTCAAGTAAAAGGAGCTGTGCCTACATGAAATAAAAAATAAGCAGCTGTGTGACATCTACTCACCTGAGATAGCATTAGTCACTGACATGAGCGGGGAGTGGAGAGCAGGAGTCACGCCCCACACTGTGTGGTACCCCACTATTCCAGCGAGGCCAAATGTCGTCACCATTTGAGTGAACGCAGCATTAGGTGCTGCAACACCCAGTCCTAACATGCCAGCTAAACCTAGAGGAAAAGCACAGGAGAATTCTGTAACTTTTCAATGATTTCTTACATATAAACCACATACAAATGGAGTCCAGTAGTGACACAAAAGCAAAATGGAGTTCTGTGCATGGACTTGTCTCAAGACCAGGTGATCACCTGTGTGAAATACAAAGTTCTTTTGGTGCAAGCGTTTATTTTACAAAAGAAAATAAAGCCATGAATATAATTCACATGTATTTGTTATGCACAAACACAGCACAGCAAAGATAGGTTTCTACACCAACACTGAATCCTGCCACTCTCCTCTTCTGTACAAAAAATGTAGAAGAGTCACAATTATGTTGACATACTACTTGGACGTATCAAACCATATATATAAAGAAAAGAGGTTAAAATTAAGAATACTCCATTAATTAGCTCATGCAGAAGTTCTGATGCACTGAGAGTACCAAATGACAATGAAAAGCCAGTATGTTTTTGTCAAGACAAATGTTCTATTCCCAGTACTTCAGCTGATTGTGAGCATTTAAGTCTCATATAATACCGCAAAACTTGAAGAAAGCAATGCCTTTAAAATGATTCTGCTGAAAAGTATGGCCAGAGTTGCTACCAGGAGTCGTTCGTAATTCTAAGTATTTTACTGATATTTAAATAGATCCAAACACAAACACACACACACAGACTGTGTCAGCAGTTGTTAAAATGCTACTCTTTCTGCTTAAATTTCTGAAGTTTTATTTTCCTCCTTAAAAGCAGTTATTACACAACACTGATTTTGCACTATGACATACCAGCCATCAACTGCTCTCTCAAGCAGTTATTATATTCCGTGAGTTAGATAACGAGTCACTTAAAAGTATTAGCCAACTCTGGAAGCTGCCTACCTGCTGTGTATACAGATGCACTAGTCATAGTCTTTCTAAAAGGTGTAATAGTAGCTGCTTTTTCTGCTTCCAGCTCTGCTACAGTCTTCTGCTTCACAGGTGCTCCTTGAGGAATATTATTTGGTGGAGGTGCTGGGAAAATCACCTTGCCATCCTGACAAGAGATATTTACAATTATATCTAACATGGCAGATACTTTGTAGTTAGAGAAGCCTTCTTTTCTTAATATGTACTGCAAAATTCAGGTTAAGTTCTAACATCTTACAGCCATGCCACAGGAGTATCTTCCTTTCCTCCATCAGCAGAAGTTTGCAAGGCCAGATGATCAGTACAGCATGACCAAGTTAATCATACTGTTTCACATGTCCTTCAAAACAGATTTGATAACACTAAGAGCACCTGACAGAGACACGGCACCAGGTTTAAAAGCCTTGACAGCAGAAACCAAAACAAAGAGATAAAGTTCCTTAAATGGAGAACATTTATGCAAAATAAAACATGGTTCTGGAAATAGAAAAATCTGATACAGAACTGAACTTCAATCAGTCTGTCCAGACCAAGCACAATGTCTCACATTTCTTGCTGGACCTCTGGAGAGGTAACTGTGGAGCTGTCAGCCCCAAGCTGTACACACCACACAGTGGCCTGGAAGAAGGCCTGAAGTCAGTCCAGGTCTCCTCCAGAGCAGCTATCATAAGCACTATAAAGTGTTGTTTGGCAACATTATGCATCAAAGCTCAACTAAAATGAATACGTCCTACATAAATTGCAAATTACTATTTCCTAGTAGTTGTAGTACAGCCCTTACTGGTTGATGCCCTGAGTCTGTATTTTTTTCGTTTCCTAATAAAGCTTAAAGTACCCTGCGTATTCTAGTTTCGCCATTTTTTTCTCAAGTTACTCGTATAATAAAAGAAACACATATTTAAACAAATCAAATAAAAATTAAAGGAAGGATGTTTTTCTGGTCTGGCAGTAAAGCCTCAGACAAATTTTAAGTAACTATGCTTTTATTACATGAATACAACAGGCAAACAAACTTTCTGCTATTTCTCAAGAGTAGACACATTTGGAATTCGTTTAACCTTGACAAGAAAACAAAGCAAAGAGTTTTCTCATCACAAAAAGTGACAGAGGAATATTCAGCACAACAAACACATTAATTATCCACACCCTTCACCAAGCCACCTCTGAAGTCTGTTGACATGCAGTATCTTTGAATGCATTTTGAAGAGACATCACTGATAAACATTAAGTATGTACTCAAAAATTGAGAATATTAAGTGACTTACCTTCATTACTACAGTTCCTCTAATAACATGATCCAGAGTCCCATAATCAAATTCATCCTTTGGATCAAAGAAGAAGTTCTCTTTGTCAGGACTAATAGCTTTTAGAAGCTTGATAATATTATTGGAATACAGAGTACTGGCTTGAGTAGCCATTCTGCTAGGCAGGTCTGTGTACCCAATGTGTGTCACACCCTGAAAAAAAACCCACAAGTAAAATAAGAAGGATTTGTACAATCCCTGAGAGAGCATTATCTCTTCCAGTATACCCCTCTGGAAATACACAGCCAAACTCTTTCACTTATTTCTATTTACAATCCCAGGTAAAACTGCTGCCTGCAGCTCTGACACGATTAAGTCAGGAGAGGATTACTCACAACAGTCACAGAATCCAACACCTTAAATGCTATTACAAATAAGCCTACACACAGAGGAACATGTACTGGTGTAAGAGCTTGTCCTCTCCAAATCCTAGTATTCTCCAAGAACCTAACTTCTTTAATGAATTAGGTAACAAATTATCCTGCCTAATGCTTGGCATCTTCTCAATTTTTCTGGAAGGTTCCTTATTGTTGTGCACTGCTGCTATTTTCCATAGCACAGTGCCAGCACACTAAATCCAGGGGTGATAACCCTATAACCAAAACCGCTCCATATAAACTCTTCATGCAAGTATCTGCTTACTTCTCTCCTACATCTTCCAGTTTCAGGTTATAAGCCATGACGTCAAAAGCCCTAGAAAGCCACAAAAGCAGATGCAATGTGTGATTCTATAATGTATACACACATACAGAGCCCTGCTTACATTAATAACCACAGCAGCAATGTCCTACAGGCTTCACAAATAATGGCAATATGTCCTTGCATAACCAAAGAGCAACCTTGAAAATCTGCTGCTATCAATCTCACCACCCAGATTTCTATAAATGTTAGTAGATTTCTCACAAGCACTGAAAATAAAAGCCAAAAAGCAGAAAAGAAAGTTCTCAACTGAATCAATGAACTGAGGCAAACCCAAAGTAGTGTAGTCCAGTCCAAAACTGCTTACTGTAGTAAACCAATTTATGCTTCACCTTGTAGCATAAATAAAGGTTATATACTTGTCACCTTTGCCTTACAAGTGTTTTGAGTCCTCTGTGGAAGATGCACATGTTGTTGAAGCTAAAGACATACAAAGCCAGCAATCTCCCGAAGCTGAAACTGTACTGAACTAAGCCATGGACTTTGTACTGAAGTAAACACTGACGTAGTCTAAACCTGCTTAGCTTACCTATGACAAGAACGGTTAACCTCCAGTCGTGGGAGGTGATAAGCAAGTCAAAGAAGCTACTGCTGTCTCTTCTAGGTAGACCAGGAAACAAACATGAAAACACACCTCGGACTCAGCCGAGACTAGCAAGAATTCCCTAACATCCATTAACAAGAAAATGAACATTACAACAAGGTATTTGTTTCTTTAAACACACTCAAATTGATGTACAAATGACTAGTGACCAAATGCAAATGTAAAGGATTACATCAGCCCTGAACACCAAAATCAGCTACTCATTTTCAGCATGAAGTTTATAAAACACAATGTGAGTTCAGGCAAACTGAGTATGAAGTGCAGATTAAAATGCCTACCTTATGAACATACATTTCTCCAGGCTTTGTAGTCTCAATATTTCCCCCTGCTTCTGCAGCTAAATCCACAACAACTGAACCTTCCTTCATTGATTCAATCATATCTTTCTTAAACAAGATAGGAGCTTTTTTGCCTGACAAGACAAAACATGGCATGTTAAACACAGCTTTCTATCTATTAAGCTCAGGAAATTACTTTTCCCCTTCTTCCTATATACA
>WEKX01004596.1:7818-18769 GCA_013390025.1 Pitta sordida
TGTCAGAGGTTGTTTGGGATGTAGTGATCATGAGACAATTAAATTTTCAATAAATAGTGCAGCAAAGAGTGGGGGTCAGTATACCAGCTAAGCTGGATTTCTATATGTAGATTTCGATTTATTCAAGGAACTGATTAGGAAAGTTCCTTGGGAGGCGACTCTCAATGACAAGGGGGCCCAGGAAAGCTGGGAGTACCTCAGGAATGAGAACTTGAACGTACAGGAGCAGGCTGTCCCAGTGTGTTCATACATGAAAAATGATTAGCATGTTTTGCTACTGTAACATTATTGTTTTCTAATCTATCACATATGATGTGACTACAGAAATTTTAACCAGCAAAAATAAAACCCATTATTTAAAAAACTTTGGAAAGCATTTTATTAGCAGGTATCTGATCAGGTATTCTCTGTAACAAATCAGCAAAAACTTCGCTTTCTGGCACTTTCAGTCCTTGTACACAAAATATGGTCCTATTCTGCAAGAAATACCAATGATCTGCAGGTGTGCAGCTTTCAAGATATTTCAAGAGGTAGTCAAAATTTTGGATAACCTGGTCCAAATGAAGGAGTAAATCCCTCCCCCTGCTCCGAACAAAAAGTAATCCAGCTAATTGAACACATCAGACTGAAATGGGAGAGTAATAATCCGGCAACTTTATCTGTGAAAGCAACAAGCATACCCCTACAGCTTTGAGAGCTGTTGTACATGATATGTCTTAAATTTTTGCATCCTATAAATTGCAAAAATTGTTCCTGAATTGTAAACAAAAATAATTTGTGGATGACCTGCTAAGAGTTCAGAGCCTGTTACCAAATGAAACATTTCCTCTGAACACCTTTTATTCTCTCACCTGGAAATAATTTCAATTTCTACATTCTTGTAAGCAAGAGTGATTTGGGCATTACATAAAATCATACACATGCTTCACAGTGCATGATTTTAGCAGTAACTTTCAAGTTTATAGTCTTCAAATGGCTTGATCTGGTTAAAACCAGTGACTCTATATACTAGGTATCACACTTCCTGCCAGACACAATTTTTTTTTTTGGGGGGGGGGAAGGAAAAAAAAAAGATTTTGCACTTTGTAGTCCTAGGAAATTCACAGAAGAACCAAGATGTAGCTTTGAAATTACATTATATACTTGCCTGCCCTCCTTTTTGGTGTTGCCATGATTTTTTTTCTCAATGATCAAAAAATCTGAAATTTTTAACAACTTAGCTAAGTACAAAACTGTACAAGTGTAGCTCCAATCTTCTATCACATCATTATCTAAATCCTAACCTTCTAAGCATTTCAACTGAATTCAGTAAGTTTTACACGACTCTAAACATTTCAGGGATAATACATTTTCACGCCAATTATCTAACAACTATTTGACTATGAAAATAGTCAAGTTTACAAACACATTGGTACTTTTATTAACTACAAATTATCACAGATTCCATTAAAGATTTTAGAGGATTAGAAAAAAGGTTGGAGGCTGAAAGTAAATTCAAGGCCAAGAACCACTTTTAGACGAAAAAAAAGGAAAGGAGAGAAAAAGCATTTCAGTTGTTAAAAGTTCAGGTATTTAGAAGTTTTGATAAACTTCTAAAATTATTTTTATTCTAAATATTTTTTCCAGTTTGTTCATATTTCAGAGGAGTTCACATTTCCCTGTTTATTTTACATTTCCCTGCTTATTTACGCAATTTTGCACAGACGTTAATTGTATGTACAAACCAGCTAACTACGGTCATGATCACTGTATCATCAGGAAAAGAGCTCAATAAAACAGATACCTTGGATCATTCTGCATACACACATGCATACATACATAGGAATGCAAATTTGTTACCACTCTTGATGTAGTGATATATTCTGAAAAATACAGACTGGCAAGAAATCTCAGTTTCTGTAGGAAAAGGTGAAACACACAAGTTTAGGTTAAGATACTTATCTAGAGGGCTTTCTTTAACATGACATACCACACATTTTAGATTTTTTTTCTTGTTCTGAGCTTCCTGGGCAACATTATATTCCATACTGCAATGCAAACATTTCCCTCCTTTGTGATGCTTACTATCAGCTGAATAATTTCTACTGTTTTATGGAGACACTGTCTGGCGAAGAACAGAGGAACATTAAGTTCCTTGAGTGAAAACACGTCAGACTAAAGCTTGTAAATTATAATTAAACACTTAAACTCTTACTTGGAGATGCAATTTTAAGTCTAAACTTAAAAAAACCCCATGAATATTTAGTGCCAACATGAGTTAACATTAGCACACAACACTGTATGCATTGTAATGAATTTTTCCTGTGAAAAAATTATACAATCATCCAAATATAATCCCTTTTTTTTTTCATGAAGTCCATATAACTAGCGAGATGAGTAGGCAGAGGAGAGTGGAATGTTTTTACAAATTCAGGCACTGCAGAGGGATGACCTAAAATTAACTTTGCTTCAGGGGATTATATGTAAAGAGATGAACCCTAAGATGTGGCAATGCTAAAATGCTCTGTTCTAGTGTATTACTTCTTTTATACCTGTGCAAAAGTTATTACAATAAGCCCTCTCCACTTTGCGCCTCCCAGATAGCAGCTTCACCTCTATGTGGCATGATTTTTCAGCAATTAAGGAGGCCCGTTTCGTGACTGCGTCTGCGTGAACTGGGAGTCATGAATATTCAAATTAGACTGTCAGTCATGAATACTCAAATTAGTCATGAATATCCAAATAAACCCCCACACTGTGCTGCACAGACCACAGGTTCACTGTTCTGCCCGTGACGCACCCGTCCTGCCCTGTCCCGCTCCTCTCAGAGTGAATGGGCTGTGGCGGGTCCGCTAAGAGTGGTGCCAGCTCTGCCCTGCTCCGCTGCGCTCAGAGTGAAGTGGCTGCAGAGGGTCCACTCTGAGTGGCGCCAGCCCTGCCCTGGTTTACCCACCCGGAGAGACACTGGGACAGCGGTGTGTGCAGCTTCCCATACCAGTGTCCCCGGCTGAGTGGGAAAGGGCTTTTTCCCAGCATGGCATGGCTATGGGCACCGCAAAGCACCGACACAAACACCGACACAGAGCAGGGCAGTGCCAAAACAGCACTGGAGCGCCAGGGGGCAGTGTGAGGGGGCGGGGCAAATTTGCATATTAATGAGCTGCCACTCTGTGTTGTCAGAGGGCTGCGCGAGGGGGGAGAAAGACCCACAGTACTGTGGTATNTCTGCGTGAACTGGGAGTCATGAATATTCAAATTAGACTGTCAGTCATGAATACTCAAATTAGTCATGAATATCCAAATAAACCCCCACACTGTGCTGCACAGACCACAGGGTCACTGTTCTGCCCGTGACGCACCCGTCCTGCCCTGTCCCGCTCCTCTCAGAGTGAATGGGCTGTGGCGGGTCCGCTAAGAGTGGTGCCAGCTCTGCCCTGCTCCGCTGCGCTCAGAGTGAAGTGGCTGCAGAGGGTCCACTCTGAGTGGCGCCAGCCCTGCCCTGGTTTACCCACCCGGAGAGACACTGGGACAGCGGTGTGTGCAGCTTCCCATACCAGTGTCCCCGGCTGAGTGGGAAAGGGCTTTTTCCCAGCATGGCATGGCTATGGGCACCGCAAAGCACCGACACAAACACCGACACAGAGCAGGGCAGTGCCAAAACAGCACTGGAGCGCCAGGGGGCAGTGTGAGGGGGCGGGGCAAATTTGCATATTAATGAGCTGCCACTCTGTGTTGTCAGAGGGCTGCGCGAGGGGGGAGAAAGACCCACAGTACTGTGGTATTTGAGGGCTGAGTGTAATTTTATAAAGAAGCTCATATTTTAATCTAACTATTGAGTGAACAACATTGATTTCAATTGGCCTGTAATTTTTCTACTTTCACAGCCTCTCACCCACTAACTACAGTTTTCCCACTTTCCCACTTTTTATAATATAAAAAAACCCCAAACTTTTGCCTTGCATATAAACATGTTAAGTATAACCAAAATACACTCTCTTATGTTTTCATATCGTTGTAGAGCAATCCATAAATAACCCAGAGAAAACTCTTCATTCATTGTTATTTCAACCCACTCATTTGCATTTGCTGCTTATTGGACCATCATGTTTCGAGTCTAATGAGTCTGTCTTATCCCCTATGCCTCCTTTGCTTTTGAACCATCTCAAGGCTTTTTTTTTTTTAATTGCACAAATGAAGAAACATTGATTTAATTTATATTCCTCTTTAACTTCATATTCAGGCTGTTTAAGTGTGAGCTTTTCTAAACTGCATGTTTGTCCTAACTGTCAACAGATTCAACTGTCTGAACAACAGATTCACCTGTGCAAGTTGGATGCTATGGATCAATAGCAACACCAGCAGTTTCTTAACCACTTATATTTACAACTTATCTGTTGTAATGAGAGACAAATGTTCCGTTGGCCAGCTAAGCCTTATCACTCTGAAGAGATCAGGAAAACCTACGCTGTGCTTCCAGGGAGATATTGCCATTAAGAATGATAAAGACTTTTGCACAATCTTCGAAACTCATCTATATGAATCTTCTTAATGGCTCAGAAATTCAGTGTAGCATTGGTTAATGTCTTGTTTTAATTCTTCCAAACTGCTTTATTCAGAAATCAAGGTTGAAATGATGACATACAGGCAGAAAATAGATGACGCTTAGTAGCAACACAATACATGATTTTAGTGGAGTCTAGTTGAACCTTGGCAAAACAAATACAGATTCAGAGATTGACAGATTATTCTGAGTTGGAAGGGACCTACAAGGATCATAGAGTCCAACACCACCACTGCCTCCCTGGCAGGAATCGAACCCTGGTCTCCTGCATGAGAGGTGGGGACACTCACCACTGTACTAAAGTGGATTTAATACAATAATTGACAGGACTTTCAGGCTTAAATACATATTTTTAAGTGCCTAAAATGCATATTCAGTAGAGTTGTTGATGTATGCCTTCTACAGAAACTTCTGGTATGCTTACAGATTCCTTCTTTCTTTCTGACATACACAAGCTGCCCTGTCAAATCTACATTCAGGAGCAGCCAAACAGACCATTATTAGCAGTTACTTTAAAAAAAATGAGTCCAAGCCCTAGCTTGATTATATGGTAGTATAAAGAGTAAAAACTTTCAACAATTAAAAGGCATAGTTACTAAACAAAATACTGCCTTCCTGACCACAAAGGTTTTCAGAGTTATATCTCCAGTTATTAGCTCTGGACCTACGGGTTTTAAGTAACATGGGTTCAGAAATTCTGCAGCAATCATGAAATAAATAAAAATCTTCATCTATTTCTTTGTTTAGGTTTTTTGCTAGTTTGTATTTCTGCTGTAATTGGTTTGTGTTTAGTTGCAGAATTTTATGTTCTTTCTGTACCCTCTCAGTACTAGTTAAGTTCCTGCTGAAACAGCTCTTGAACACAAGTCCTTCTACACCTGAATAAAACCTGGTAAATGATAAGGAAAAAAGGTCTCTACTGTATTTTACATGAAAAAATTTCCAGTCATATGCTATACTGAGCACCATTGTTGAATGGTAATATACAGCATACTGCATCTTCAACAGGCTGAAAGAAATCACATGCCAGCTGTGATTTCAGACCTACCCAAGCAGCAGAGTATGTTCTTCTATTTTCAGCACATCATGAAATCAAGCATCCAAGGAATAGGGAAAAGAGGAGCTAGGAAAGAAAGCAAGGTTAAACTTGGTTTTGTGATAGCCCCACATAATATTCTCAGCGTCAGCTTTTCTTCATTTATATGAAACAATTACATAGAATTTTTTCACTTTAGACATGAGTAGTAATGAGAAACTGAAAACAAGAGTTTGTGTAACATTATTTAACCCAAACTGTCTGGGGAGGAAAGATGAAATATCTCAGTCCATCTCTGTTGCCTAAGGACTTTTGAATTATCGTAACAGCCAGGTTAGTTTTTCAAATACTGTTTTTTTCTGAGTTATCTGCATTAGTCCATTCTTTGACAAAAAAGGAACTTATCTACATGCTTCAATCAGATAAGGATTCTGTAAATGGAACAATGGCTCTTCATTTGTATTTGAACATGATTTTCAAAGAATTTAAATCCCAGCAGCAGCATGTTTTGTTCTCACATTTTACATAATCTAGCATAAAATTTAGCTTGGATTGTTTAGGAAAGTAGTTTATTTCCAACCCTCAAACAAAATGATAGTATTTGTTTAAAAGTATAGTAATCCCTCAGTCCCTCGCGGCTCAAATTTCATGGCTTCAGAACTTAGCTTTTTTTTTTCCACTGAGACGCCACAGACTTCCTTCAGTTCTTCACAGGGTTTTTCCAAGTCATACACGCAGTAGACTGCCACATATGTGTGGTCCATGCCTCTACCGCACCAGGGGGCAGGACAATCACACCCTGCAGGGCAGTACCGGCATGCATAGCAGGGCGGGGGGTGGCACCTCTCTCTCTCTCAGAGATCACCCAGAGTTCGTTCCCTTATGAGTGTTGGAGAGGTTACATGGTCGGGAAGCTTTGTAACATGATGTCAACAGTTTATTATGGCTGCTTACCTCACGGCTATGCCAGGACTCCCTCACCTGGTGGCATCATGTCTGTGTCCATCCATAAGGGCCTGGGACTCCCTCTGCGGGCAGCACTGTGGCCATGGTGAAAGCCGTGGATTTACCACATTGGTGTGGCTGTGGCAAAAGCCAGGGACTCTCTGTGGTGGTGCATCCACAGCAAACCCCATGGACTCCCCAGGACTCCCTGGTGGCAGAGGAGGGCAGAGAAGACCCCCTCTACTCTCCTCTTGCATCACACAGCACAGGGAGGTACCAGGAATCCCTTGGACACTCTGGGGCTGAGGGAGTGGAGTGATGGGAGTGGCTTATTTGTATATGTATGAACTACTTCTTCAGGGATTACAGCTATCACAGGACTCTTCTGGTTCTGGACCTCTGCAAAATCCAGGAGATTACTGTATTTATATTAAAATTGAAAAAAAATCCTCTAAATTCCGCTTTCAAAAAGCCCTAAACTTTGGTGAGTTTGGAAGCTAAGCAAAGATTTTGACTGAAATATTGTACAACACCCACATCGGGCTAGAACAACACATAACCTCTTGATGCTATAGCATGGACTGTCCTCATTACAGGCATGTTTACTGGTGCAGAGGGAAGATTAAAGAGATAGCCATTCACCTGTAAATGACAAAGTACCTACACTTATTCATAGTACACCATTTCCCTTGATCACATCCAAGCCTCCTTCCCTATGTCTACATTATGGTTAGTGACAATAAAGGACTTCATTTGAAGTCATATTTCACTGGTTGAACTACAGGAAATTCTTCAAAAATACTAAATTTTGCAGGCATAAATGAAACTGCATTACACTTAGGAAAGTAGGGTATGTCAGACAGGATCAGAGAGGAGAGTCCAACAAACGTGACATCCTCCTTCAATATAGGACAGTCTTAACTCTTCAGAGCAATGTAACAGCACCCAAAATTTCACAAAATTTCTCTGCCTAGATGTAGAGCTGGTAGAATCACAGAATCATTCATGTCAAAAGTGAGCTCTGGAGTCATCTCGTCTAACCTGCCTGAACAGAGAACTGAACAATGGCTTCCTGACTCACAGCATCATCCATCAGAATATGGAACTTTTTTTATGACCTTTGATAATTCATATAAAGAAGCTATTGATATTTCTGGATACAAAATGGTCCACTATCAGGTAATAATATCTTAATACAGGTTTAAGCTGACCTCTGATTTTATCTATGAATTCTGGACAGTTTATCTCCACCAGCATAACCCAGCTTCTGATTGTATATAATCACAGAATATTCTGAGTAGGAAGGAACCCACAAGGATCATTGAGTCCAACTCTTAAACGCCACCACTGCCTCCCTGGTGAGAATCAAGCCCCTGTTTTCCTGCATGAGAGGCGGGGACACTCACCACTGTACTAAAGTGGATTTTTTTTTTTTTTCAAATGTACCTAAATATTTTTATAGACCAGTTCACTGGTTGGGTATGAACATATGAATTTTATTATTTGATCTTGGAAAGCATTTCAGCTCTACATGATTCCCAAAAGTTTTGGTCCTCTTCCTTTTACCGCAAATTAGTGTTACTATTCTGCAAGATAGAATGAGCTAAAGAGAGGTCCTATCTCATTAAAGGTTATGAAAACTTCATTCAGCAAATGTATGACTGCAGGAGAATAAAGACAAAATTAACATTAATTTCCTTAATGTAGGAAAAGATATTTGGAATAATTTCCTATTTTATGTTTTTCAGACTCATATGTAAGTCAGAGTTTCATCTGCATGCATTCCCAAATCTAGTTCAATCTCAGTAGAATTAGTATGAAATTAAAAGCAGAACTTAATCCCTCACCTTCATCTCCCCCTATTTTAATACAAAGCATAAGCCATATGTAAGCACACTTGATTTTTTTTTTTTTTTTTTTACTTGGAGATTTATATGACCAATGCATTCATTGACTTAGTCACTAACAAAAGGGAACTAAAGCTATTGTCTGAAGTGAAGTTTTCTGTTCCCTGAAAAAGCTTACTAAGAAAAGGATACTTTATCAAGGGATCTGGGACAACAAGCATTTCACATTACAGTCAGTCCTCTTGCACTTCGCGGCCCCATATTGAGGCTTCAGATCTTAGCGGCATGATTTTTTAACAATGAAGGAGGCCTGTTTTCACAACTGCGCATGTTTGACCTGCGGTGCCGGCAGTGGCTGGCGGCGGTGCGGCTGGCAGCAGCGGAGCGGCCACCTCTGCCAATCCGGTGCCGGCGGCACAGCCACCTCTGCCGATCTGCTGGCGGTGACTCCACTTCACCACCCTCCCCGGGCTCTGCCACTTGCACACTCCCCCCGGGCACAGCCAGGGCTCTGCCACTTTGCCACCCCCCCCACCCCGAGCACGGTCACCATGGCAACCGATACACAGCAACACAGTGCTGAAACAGCACTGGGGATTGTCTGAGGGTGCGGGGCAAATTTGCATATTAATGAGCTGCCATTCAACGCAGAAGTAGGGCTTTGTGGAACCCGATTAAGACCGTGGGTCCACGATATAAGAGACCCAACTGTATATGGAAAAAGAAACCATTTATAAACAAACTGTTTATATTCTGCCTAGCACAATATCCAGTGACCATCTGATTGTGCATCTGCAATTACTAAGGATAGTGATTATCTTCTTTGTAAAATGTTCTCAAAGATCTGCACAATGACTTAAAGATCATAGGGAATAGGAACACTGCCTCTTTCCCCCAAATTTTACACTCTTCAGGACTCAGATCTTGTCCAGACACCTCCCTGGGATAGTTCCAGAGCACTTGATCAAGTTTTATACCCTGACAAGAATGCTACTATGGACTCTAGCATTTGTTACTATATCATGTTTTCTTTGGAATAGCTGCCTGTCGAGGATAGCAGCTGGACTGCTTGCAATTTACCCCTCATCAACACAGAAGAAATAGACATTGATAGCATCCTGGTGTACCCTTGAGAAGGTTGTACCCTTGGCAGAGGCGTAAGCTAAGGCATGCAAACAAACAACTGTTGCAGAACTTTCTCACCGTGAGAAACCCCACGTTGGAGCAGAAGACAGAACTGTGAAGGTCTACCAATGAACATAGTGTAAACACATGTACAGAGAATTAGAATAGCCTTCTGATACTTTAATGGTATGTGTGTCAAAAAACAATAGATGCATTTGCACTAGCATCAAGTGTGTGTTGCTTTTGTCGACACTTACTATGACATCCAATGAGCCCAATGTGATACAGAGGAACGCTGCTGTGGATAGCGGCAAGGGTGGAGCCCAGTGAAGCCAAGAGCACAGAGTGTGCCTGGTCCAGACCTGAAACTACACACCTGGGAATAGGTGAGCCACTGGGAATGGGATCGCAGTTATGGGATTGACAACGTCCAAGGAAGAGGATGCAATCCTCTCTACCTGGAAGGCACTGCTAGCTTGCAAAGGTGTTAAAACTATAGTTTAAGACGTGTGCTCCTGTGGAGCAATAAACAAGGCTTTGATGCTTCTGCTGCTGTGGCTTTTAGTGTGAGTGTGTGGCAAGAAGTCGGACAGAAGTTGTGGGATGAGGTTTCTAAAGACTCTGCAGAATTAGCAAGGATGTGGCAATTACTGTCTGACACATTGAAAGACTGGAAAGAGGAAAGGGATTTAAAAAAATAAAAGTCCCCTGATAAAGAGATTAAGGAAGAAAAGATTGCTAGTAATTTAGGAGGGCAAGATTCGGATGGTGATTGCGTGATGGGAGGAAAATAACTAGACTGGTAAAGGACATGGAACAATTAACTTTCCCTGTGCCTGCAACACCACTGGCAGGGAGAAATTACCTTGAGCAGCTAACACCCCCTGCACTCGTAGCAGGGCTGGCAGGGAGGGAGAACCTTGAACAGCTAACCCCCACCCCGCGCCTGCAGCACCAGCAGTACAGAGAGGTTTTACTGGGCAGCGAGATGCAAAAAAGTCCTGCTATCAGTCTCCAAGTGAGAAGACTTCCAAGTCAGGAGTTTCTGTGTCTTGGAAATTACCTCAAGAGCAGTTAGACTGAGCTCACAAAAATCCATGTATAAGACTCCTGCTGAACAACTCAGGGAGGCAAAGAAGAAGAAAAGGTGGTAGAGCCATCTCCACCACCTGAGGAGTTATCCACTGAGGAACTCTCTGAGTATGAGACCCCTAGATTCACGACTGCAATATACCCTCCCTTGCCTGAAAGTGAGAGTGAAGGATTACAGCTTGTACATTCTGGGGAGGTAAATGATACTGGGGGCCCACACGGCCGACCGATTCAAATACCAGCAAAACTGAAGAAAGCCCAACCCTGGACTCTCCCCCCAGTACTGTCACAGTTACACCACGTAATCCCACTCAGTTTTGGGAACAAGTCCCGAGGGTCATGAAAGAACTAGCAGATGAACTCGCC
>WEKX01004607.1:1381-18193 GCA_013390025.1 Pitta sordida
GGTGGAGTCGCCATCCCTGGAGGTGTTTAAGAGAAGACTGGACGAGGAGCTTAGTGACATGGTCTAGCTGGGGGATGTAGGGCTGGATGACCCTGGGCCCCTTCCGGCTCGAAGTGGCCTGCTAGGCTGTGAGGCATCTAGGTTGGTGTTACACTCTGGGATGTGCTCTCGGTCTCTGTACGGGTGTTAGATGGTGAGTTGGACTAGATGATCCTTGTGGGTCCCTTCCAACTCATAATATTCTGTGATTCTGTGATTATTCTGTGATTCTGTATGTTGCACTGTACTTCTCATGCTGGAAATAATAGGGCCATATTTTAACAGTATGGTTTTAAGCGTATGTGAAAACCATGGACATCTCTCCAATACTTGGAATTTTACAGTGACAGAGACTACATATAAGCACTTGCTTAGACAGACAGTTAAGAGATTTAAAAAGCAAGGCCTCCAGGATGTGTCTTTTATAATACATTGCTTTTTAACTGCTTGTTGGTGATGGATTTTTAAACCTGAATCACATGAATAATGCAAAGAAGAAAATGTTGCACAGTAATATTGATTCAGCAACACTTTATATGCTTATTAGCTGTGTACATTATAATTGAACTCTCTTAAATGTGACAGCCAGAGGAATGTCAAATGAATATATTATGATAAATGCTGTTACAATGAATAGCAAATGAAGTTTTAGTGACCAAAAATTTTCCATTTTTCCATTGATTCCATGGCATGGATAGTTTTGATTATTTTTAAAAATAGGATTTGAAGTAGTGATATGAGAGGCTTATTGTACTGTTGCATAAAACAGGCTCAGCTGGTGCTAAGTTGTTCTCCAAAACTCCATGACAGTTTGGTTGACTGTTTAAAACAAGCAACAGGTAAAGAAATTATTTTCCTAGAACCTGAAAGTAAAAGAAGTATTATTCACTTGAACCCCTTGTAAAATTCACTCAGCAGTGATCCACGGACACAAACCAGCCATCACAAGGAAAAGGAAATTGGGATGACTACTAAAGCAATAAGTAATTTTTCATTTTGTAAAACTGCGGCTCTAGAGTGAAGGAAAAAAGGAATTTAAAAGTTTTATTATTGTCATGGTTGGATTAAGTATGACTTGAATAAACAAACAAAATTTTCACACTTTAAACACAGGCTTTGTTCTTTATTCAAGTGAGCAATGCTTCCACCAGGTTTCTAAGCCTTCAGGCACTATTTATGCTGCCTTAGTACCTTGCATGCATACTAATTTATAAATAAATGGCTTTACAGAAATGAATGGACCTTCTTGGGGAAATGTATACCAATAACTGAAGAGTTCAACACCCATGACTCTGCTGAAACACCATTCCATCTCACAGAAACCCCTTGATGCAAACGGTACCTGAAGGGAGGATACAGTCCAGTGAGTGTAAATCACAGAATGTTCTGAGTTGGAAGGGACCCACAAGGATCATCGAGTCCAACTCCTAAGTGAATGCCCTTACAGCAATTGAACTCACAACCCTGGTGCCATGAACATCATGTTTTATGTATCTGAGCTAATCTCAGGGTCATGTCACCTTCTTTTTTTTCCCCTTTTTATATAACCTAACTCCTTATCCCATTATCCCATTATCAAGATCATGTCAATGAGTTCCTCATCCAGTCTTTCCTCAAACACATTCAGGGATGGCAACTGCACCACCTCCCTGGGCAGACCATTCCAATGAGAGATCTCTCTCTTTGTGAAAAACCTCTTCCTAACATCCAGTTTAAACCTCTCCTGGTGTAGCTTAAGACCATGTCTTCTTGTTCTGGTGCTGGTAGCCCAGGAAAGTGGTGGAGTCACCATCCCTGGAAGTGTTTAAGAAAAGACTGGGCGAGGAACTCATTGACATGGTCTAGATAATGGGATGATGGGATAGGGAGTGAGGTTATATAAAAAGAAAATTAAAAATAAAAAGAAGATGACATGACCCTGAGATTAGCTCAGATACATAAAACATGGTGTTCACGGCACCAGGGTTGTGAGTTCAATCCCTGTTTGGGAATTCACTTAGGCGTTGGACTCAACGATCTTTGTGGATCCCTTCCAACTCAGAATATTCTATGACTCTGTGATTCTGCAAAAAGCTTCTTCTCAGATTTCAGACATTTTTGTATAAAACTAAAACCACACCTACTGTGCATCTGGAGGACAGAAAGAGTCTGGCGGATATAAAGTGGAACTGTGAATATAAAGACATGCTTATGTAAAGTAATTTTTACTGTGCTTTCATGATCTACACTGTATGTCCTGTGACCCACATGCCTGCAGAATAGTTGATCTCTTTTGATATAAGTTGTATGAACTGCAGGTGAAAGAATATACTCCAGAATTGCTCCAGAATATACTCCAGAATTGCTCCAGAGTTCAGTAACATGAAGCTGTCATTCATTCTCTTTTACTTTTCTTGGAATTTAATCTCTAAATTAGTATAAAAAGTTATAGTGTTTGTCTGATTATGCTTATTGCAAGTTACTATAAAAATAAAATGATATGGGCAAGAATAAGCAGGTTGCTGGCCAGATATGGTGTGAGAAATGCTGTAAAATATGAAGAAAGTTTTGTTCCATAAATAACTGACTAACTGCAGGGAACAACAATGCAACTCCTCATGGCAGCAGTAGAAATGTGTGGTGGAAATGAGAAAGGAAACAACTACTGGGGTTCTCAGGCGAAAAGAATGAAAGGTCAGATCTGGCCACTCCTGTGCATTCCCCTTTCCTGCCCTACCTTTCTTTCCCCCCTGCAGTCCCATTCTAGGGCTGTCCTGAGGTACAAAACACTAAGGTGAGTGGAGATTAAGGCAATTTTTGCCTATAGTTCCTTTGACAGTGGGTGAATTTTAACCCCAAATGAAAGAAAACACTTTGTGTTTCAGCCAATGAGACTTTCAAAGTTTAACATTTCTGGTTTTGCCCTCACTTCCCTTGGTATGTTGCCTGGAATTGAATTTCCAGCGTGGTACAGTTGGGTCTCCTATGCCACAGTACCACAGGTCTTGCCCCATACCCGTGAAGCCCTCTGTCCACGTAGAATGGCAGCTGATTAATATGTATATTTGCCCTGCACCCTCACACCGCACCCCGGCGCTCCAGCACTGTTTTGGCACTGCCCTGCTCTGTGTTGGTGTCAGTGCTTCCCAGTGCCCGCAGCCACCCCACGCCAGGAAAAAACCCTTTTCCGCTCAGCTGGGGACAAAGGTGCGGGGAGCCACCCATGCTGCTGTCCCGGCATCTCTTGGGATGGGTAGACCTGGTCTCTCCATACTCGGGGTAGATGTCTACCGTGAGAAAGTCTTGGACACCACGTCTAACCTGAGAGTATGTAAATCTGACATAACTGCATGCAGCCTCTTCACTCCAAGCAGAGCGGGGCAGGCACAGCACCAGGCAGACCTGCTGCTGGTGTTTCACTCCGAGTGGGCCGGGGCGGGCCGGGCACAGCATAGCGATGACAAAACTGCTGCACCCACCTCACTCAGGTGGGCGCAGCATGGGCATAACTGCATGCAGCCACTTCACTCTGAGCAGGGTAGTGGTACACGCTCACGTGGAGCGGGGTGGGGCTTGCGCTCAAGTGGAGCTGAGCCACAGGGGGAGCTGTGACTGCCTTGGGGTGGGCACGGTGCGGGCAGAGCAGTGTACCCATGGTCTGTGCCGCATGGCGTGGGAGTTGATTTGAGTATTCATAGATTCTTAATTTGGATATGCTTGCATGTCAGGTTGTTCATGTGCAGTTGCAAAACAGGCCTCCTTAATCACTGAAAAATCACGCTGCTAAGATGTGAAGCCGCTATCTAGGGGCTACGAAGTGGAAGAGGGTTTATTGTATTATTTTGGTAGCTGTTCTCATTCCTCTAGCATATTAAACTCCCTGAGGGATTTTCAGTCATCCAAAATACTAATTTTCTGAGGTTTTCTTTCCATGGCAAATCAAAGCTATCTAAGGCCTTACATATTAAGGTTGTTTCCTAAAAAAAATAAGAAATTTATGTTCCTTCAAATGAAGTTCAGCCAAACAGGAATGTTCATTACACAAATGGGTCCAAGTAAGTTGGTTCACAGAAACTCAAAGAATAGACCCAGACGAGGAGGTTCTATATGATGGTTGGACTCAATGATCTTGAAGGTCTTTTCCAGTCTTTCAATGATTCTATGACTCTTGTGATCCTACTTACACGGAAGAAATCTGTAGTCTCATTTTAGCTTCCTACAGTAAATACATTGTTACATCAGATCTGAATGTTGTTTGCAGATTGAGTTTTGTTTATGTAGAGCACACAAGGAGTTAGTCTGAGAAAGCTGCAGTCTGAACAGGAACACAAATGGAGAGACCTTGAGTACTGTGTTCAGTTCTGGGCTCCTCAGTTTAAGAGGGATGCTGAGATCTTGAGCGTGTCCAGAGAAGGGCGACAAGGATGGTGAAGGGGCTGGAACACAAGCCCTGTGAGGAGCGACTGAGAGAGCTGGGATTGTTCAGTCTGGAGAAGAGGAGGCTGAGGGGAGACCTTATCGCTCTCTACAACTACATGAAGGGAAGTTGTAGTCAGCTGGGTGTCAGTCTCTTCTCTCTGGCTACCAGTGATAGAACAAGAGGACACAGTCTTAAACTGCGTCAGGGGAGATTTAGACTTGACATTAGGCGGAACTTTTTCACAGAGAGGGTGATCTCACAGTGGAATGGGCTGCCCAAGGAGGTGGTGGAGTCACCGTCCCTAGAGGTGTTTAAGAAAAGGTTGGATGAAGTTCTTGGTGACATGACCTAGATATTAGGGTAGTGTGTTATAGGTAGGATGATATGTTGGTAGTAGGATGGCAACAGGTCAGGTTAGGTAACAGGTTTGACTAGATTAGATTAGGTAACGGGTGATAGGTTGGACTTGATGATCTCTAAGGTCTTTTCCAACCTTACTGATTCTGTGATTCTGTGATTCTGTGATTCTGTGATTCTGTGATTCTGTGATTCTGTGATTCTGTGATTCTGTGATTCTGTGATTCTGTGATTCTGTGATTCTGTGATTCTGTGATTCTGTGATTCTGTGATTCTGTGATTCTGTGATTCTGTGATTCTGTGATTCTGTGATTCTGTGATTCTGTGATTCTGTGATTCTGTGATTCTGTGATTCTGTGATTCTGTGATTCTGTGATTCTGTGATTCTGTGATTCTGTGATTCTGTGATTCTGTGATTCTGTGATTCTGTGATTCTGTGATTCTGTGATTCTGTGATTCTGTGATTCTGTGATTCTGTGATTCTGTGATTCTGTGATTCTGTGATTCTGTGATTCTGTGATTCTGTGATTCTGTGATTCTGTGATTCTGTGATTCTGTGATTCTGTGATTCTGTGATTCTGTGATTCTGTGATTCTGTGATTCTGTGATTCTGTGATTCTGTGATTCTGTGATTCTGTGATTCTGTGATTCTGTGATTCTGTGATTCTGTGATTCTGTGATTCTGTGATTCTGTGATTCTGTGATTCTGTGATTCTGTGACCTTACAGAACTGTTTTGCAAAGGTGAGGACTTCAGGTGTGAACACCTTGCACAAGGTCACAAAAACTGCTGTTAAGCCAAATCATGCCCTTGTCTGACACATTGTCTGGCGTCTAATGCCTAAAATCACCACTCTTATGCCAACTCCAGGCATTTTTCTAACACAGTAAAATTTAACCTCTGCTCTACACTGCAGTGTTTGGCACTCTGCATTTATGGGTAGGCCCTATGAAAGGTGCATAACCTTGGCAAATCTGGAAAGAGCAACATTTTTTTATACATGCATCAGCAAGTGCTTGTAAACTTCCCCTGCAGAGTTATTTTCGTCTGCTAGCACAAATTTCTTCAGCTGTGGAGAGATATTTTTGTGAGCTGAGAGGAGGATGCTTTTCTGGGATGGAGCAGCACAGTCACAGACCAGTGGGCTTCCCACTTTGAGGACCTCTAGGGAGAAGTAACTGCCCAGCATCGGCAGGGCTCCTCTCATCTACAGGTCTGGATACGGGGCAGCTGCTCAGCAAATGCCAGCAGCACAGCCCTGAGTAAAGCACGATTTGAAGATCAGCAGAGGTACTCCAAAGTTTTGAGGTTTTATATTACACTCACTTCACCAGACAGTATGCGACTTTACATAGGCACTAAACAAATGCTGTTAGGTTTGTCTTCCATTTTCTTGTGTGATGTGTGCTGTTACTGTGCTCTTTAACTTTCTGACATTATTTAAAATAACATTAGTTTGGATATCTTGTTACATCTCCATTAATAATATCCCTTTCATCGTCATTAATAATATCCATATAATATTTCAGGATTTTCTCTCAGAAGGTGATTAAGTTTGACTCTGTGGTGAACTTGTATGTCTTCAGGCAAACAAAAAGAGATCTAAGTAAACCAGCCAGACAAATCTGGTGTATTCTTTGTTTCAGCTAATGATGCTATTTGTTGGCTGATTTTATTTTTTGTCCAAGAAATAAGTAGCCAGCCCCACTATCATAATCTGCAATATTGATTCAGATACATGTTAGCAATTCTATTAATCTCTAAATTCCCTGCTTTCACTGTCATATAGAAATTATGATAGATTTTAAATTAAAATGTATAATTATATCCACTTAAACTTGTAGATAAACCTTTGTGAAAGCTTCTCTTCTGAGACTGCATTTTTCAACATTTCCTCACATGTGTCAATTATTTCTCAATTAAATATGTTAAAAAACATATAAGCTGCTTTTGGGAAAAAAATATAGAAATGTGTGTTATGTGCAAAATAAGGTCCTTTTCTGCATTCCAGATTAAATGTGTGAGGAGGAGTAGGTCACTCTATTCCTCTTTTGAGCTCAGGAATTATCCTAGCTTTCTGTGCAAAGGGTGAGTGACCTCTGAGGAAAAAATGAGAACCTATTTTATGCAGACAAGTGGCAAGAGATGGATGAAGATGAAGAATGAGCAGAAACATAATTCACCAGCATACCTGATGGCATGATGACACTGATGTTTCTGGGCTCATACATCACCCCAGATGCAGATACATGTCTCTTCATTTCCATCCAGTGCAAGGGAGAGTCCATGAGGGATATTATGACTATTTAAGTCACTATCTCTCAGCCAGGTTGCTTTGGGGGTAATGCAATTACATGGGTTTCTGTCTGTGGCCTTGATAGCAAACTGACACTCCTGCCTCCAGCTAGAGGGGTGATCAGTTAATGATGACAGTGCTGCATCATCAAATAAGTTAGTCCTGTGTCTTGCCTGACCTGTGGGGCTGTATCAGCTTCACATCTGTTGGAGCAGAGTCTGTGAGTCCCTGTGGCTATCACTACCTTGCTCACATTGCTGAGATGCAGACAGGGGAGGTTTAGATTGGATATTAGGAAAAATTCTTCAGTGAAAGGCTGTTGAAACATTGAAACAGGCTGACATTTCACCAGGGAAGTGGTGAAATAACTATCCCTGGAAATATTGAAATAACATGTAGATATGGTACCTGAAGACATGGCTTAGTGGTGGTGCTCTTAAGTGAGTGGTTGGATTTGATGGTCTTAGAGGTCTTTTCCAACCTTAATGATTCTATGAAATCATTTTATGAAATACGTAGTACCTCCTAGGAGGCATAAATTGAGAATTTTCCCTCTGTATCGTGACTATGCAGATCAAGTCTGCTCTTTTGACATGTGGCAGATGAAAGTCTTGTCCGGATACTGAATACAAAGATGTTGACAAGCTGAATTTCGGATACTCTTAGAAGACACTAAATGTTCCCTAGGGAGCTGGCCTTGTGTTCCTTTCTCCCGTTTGTTTTTTTTTTCTCCTAATTGCCCCATGTGGCACTATGCCCAGGGACAATGCACATGACTAAGAGCTGCAGATTGGGGGTTTTTTTGACACAATGTGATGTTGCCAGTAGCCCATATCAACAAATACAAGAAATGGAAAGTCCTGATATATATTTAGCATTGAATTTTCATGTCAAGTCAACAAATCTAAGCAGGATTTCAATTATATGCACAAAATGCACTCTTGTTGATGTTATCCAGAACATGCATTTTATTGCCTTTCAAATATCAAATAGGCTTTTTTCAACAACTTTAGGCTTTGATATGTCATAATGGCTTAGTTTTGTAACAACAAGATGAAATATTGACTGTCATGGAGTTAACTGTCAAACTGGACTTTGTCAGGTTTGTTTTCTTTGCAAATCAAAGTTGTCTTCTCAGTTTCAGTTCTGTAAAGAATACTTTTGTGCTGAGAAATACATAGTTTGAAGAATGTTTGTATCCTGCAACTTGAAAATGACTGCTCCTATTTACTGTGATTAAATTTGGGACTAAAGAGCCTTGTGAGACAGCTGGCTTGTCTGCAATATAAAAGATTTCTTCTACCTTTAGTGTCTGGACACAGAACCAAAGTGTAATGAAGTTTAATTTCAAAATAATCTAAACATATTACTACAGACAACAGCATTGATTATATGATTAATTTTGCTGCAAATCTCTAATACTAATAAATAGACTCTGTTAAATATCTCAGGACTGGAATTACACAGGCAGATCTTGTAAACAAAGGACAATGCTATTCTTCCATTGCAGGTGTTGGAACGTCATGAATATGTTATACATGAGTCTAAAAAGCATAACCAGAGCTGATATTGCATCAGGCAGTTGAATTTTTTTATAGAAAGAATTAGAAAGCTTTTGTAAAACTACTAATACATTTATGAAGGCAGAGTAAGAGAAATGTTTCACTTGCTTTGAGGAAAAATCACCCCCCAAAATTTCATTCTTTCTTCATTTAATTAAATTTGATTTGCATTGCATATCATTTTCATACAATTATGTTTCACTCAAATATAAGTGCATCTTGATTGATAGCCAGTTATCAATAACAGCTATAAGAAAACTCTTTAAAATTTCAGTCTATATTAGTGTAAGTCTTGTAGAATATAACTTGCATGGTAAGACAGGGTATGAAATACAGTAGGACTTTTGTGTCCACTGCCTCAGGAAGACATTTAAAAAAGACATCAGAAACATACAAGAGTTTTGATCAGTGAATCAGTGAACTGAATATTATATACTGTCATGTATCTCTTCTCTGTAATTTTAGAAATAAAAGTCTCTTTTCCACATTCACTTAACTGCACTGGTATATCAAGGAGCATCATCTAGATAGGGGGTAAAGCCAATGGAGGAGGGGAACTTCTGTTGTTTACTTCAGGTTTACCCTGGGACCAACATATTTTTTTCCTACAACACTGTCTGGTTTGATCTGTGTCGTTTTTAGGGATTACTGGGAAGAACATAAATACTTGTGCTTCAACAAGCTGGCATGTTCATGGCTCATGATATTAATCATGGACAGTTCTCTAGCACTATACCATAATTTTCCAAAGCAGGTTTCTTGAGCAGATAAAAGAAACTGAAAAAAGATGCAAAGACATATGGCAATCTTCTCAAAAGCCTACACTTACCGGAGGAAAGGCACTTTTACAGGAGAAGATACTGAGAGGCAATGGTCTACTACCTATCATCAGCTTGAGCAATGTCAATTTTTCCACAGTAGGAGATCTGATCTAGAACATATGGTGAGTTCATGTACAAAAGCACAATAGACTTTAAATGACAGTTCTTAATTAGCACCTTATTAGGGTTCAGGTGCTGATCATGTTTAGCAACAGCATGAAATATATCTGGCCTGGATTTTTGCCCTCAGAATGGAATTACACCATGGAAGAATGGAATGGAATGGAATGGAAAAGAATGGAATAGAACACATTTTGCTACATAAATTGAGATTGATTTTAGGGACAGCAGAGGATAGAACAGAACTTCTACAATGCTAAGTTATGTTAAGCTTTTGAAGCCCTTGAACTTTCTTTTGGACTACTTGAAACTAAAGCCAATATCTATGTTAATGTATTACAAATGATCCACAGGCTGTGCTTGCTTTTTCCATGTGCAATTTTTAACCATCTGTAAGCAATCTGTATTCTATTTACACACAGTAACAGTTACTGAGTACCACAGGAAAATTACTTCCAGGTAGATGCTGGAAATAATTTTTTTCAAATATTGACTTTAACAAAGCAAATATTATGCTACTTATGATTTAAGCCTGCTATATATACATCATGGATTCAGAATTACAGGATGAGTAGGGAAGGAGGAAAAGGTATTGCTTTATAGAAAGTGTCCTGAAACACAAGAAATATAGTATTTTTAATAAAAAATAAGTCTTGGTGTGCTTGAATGGTTTACCTGCCAGTCATCTCTAGAGTCCTCATCTAAACCATTTCACAAGGTACACTCTAGCTTTCAATTTGATATTAAAATATACATACAAACCCCCCACTTTTACCAAAATTGTTGTAAACTAAAATGGCAGGAGATTGGTCTGTCCAGCAGCAAGTAACAAGGGCATAAGATTTACTGTGTAGTAACCACCTTGGAAGACTAGTTCTACCGGGAAACAACATTATATTCTTCCTGGGTGAAAGCTTTACACACAAACCTACAACATGCTGTTTTGGGCAGTTGCTTGTCCATTTAAATCTAAATCCTAAACTATTAGCATTCTTTTGCTGAGCCAAAATGTCTGCAATTATTTAGGTTGGGGTTGAGTTGGATTTCTACCAAGCAGTAATCTTTAGTTGCAAACTTTGTGCATTACTCTCTATGAAACAAATGATCATGCAAAACACTTGGGCTACCTGAAAACCAAACCTACTTACTTATTATTGCTACTTGTGCTGGTTATAGGTTGATCTGGATGAGACACAGAAGCTGATAGGGAGAAAGCAAAAAGAATACATGAGTAAAGGCCACGAGAAGTTGCAAATTCTTCTTTGACTAGTTAAATAATACCTGGTTTCCACTGACTTGCATGTGGTAAAATACATTGATACAGTGAACAAACACCCAACAAGCATGAAATCAGTTCTTTGGTTAGTTGCAACATGAGGTCAGATGTTTTCAGGAGTTAGCTCTGGGCAAATGAAGTGAATTTTCATAAACCTTGTTATGGTTTGGGGGGTTTTCTGCTGCTTTGGTAGCGAGGGGGTTAACAGCTCAGCTCTGGCCTGAGCTTTCCGTGCTGCCAGGGCCTTCAAGGTTAGAGATAAAGGCAGGCGTCTCTGCCGAATAACATACTTGGGAGAGAAGAAAAAAAAGTTCAGTAGTAAGATGTAGCGTGCCAGCTCAGAACCTGCGTCGGGAGGCTGAGAGATTTGAAGGCCCCAGGCCCACGAGAGAAGGGGTAGAGATGTTCTTCCAGGCATCCCGCTGCTGCTTGTGAATTGGACTGNATTCAAATCAACACTAATAGTCTTTCTAATTTGTTTAATGTCTGGAACAGAACAAAAACAAAGCTGAAAAAAGCTCACCTGACTTAATTTATGTATCTGGCTTCTGGTGTTTTTTTAGTTCTGTGGATAAATTCATGAGAGCAAATAGTACCTGTTCTTTTCTTTTTCTGAGTGTCTGATATTGGCAATTTTTACTTTAATTCTGTGGATGGCTATAAATAGCCACATTCAGGTTTGAAACTCCTGAGATGTTTTGGTTGGATTTCTTTTTCTTTTGATGACAATACTAGTCCTGTAATATCATTTAAGTTCCTGAAATGAATAAATTTAGGGAACATGAACACTTTAGCATAAACTAATGTCTAAAATGGAAGCTTGAGTAAGCAAAGAGAATGTTATAGAGCTGAAAAGAATTAAAAAAAAGCAAAAAAAAAGTCCTTTCACATTTAGAGATCTGAATAGTCACCAAAAATGAACATAGAGATTGCATGTTTTTTCATTAGTTTCACTAAAATGTAGTGTTCCTAAGCAAATAAGTTAAAGCTGTTTAAACAACTAAATATGATTGCAGGAGGATAATTTTAGTGTTTAATCTCACAGAGTCATGCCAAATCTAATTTTATTCTCCCTTTTCCTTTTTTAACTCAATGCCTTATATAAAGCCAAGATAATTTGCTTTCCCTCCTTATAAATATACGTGTCAATAGAGAGTGATATATATACATAGTTGTAATGGGTTTTGCTGTGGCTGCGTTTCTGGTAGTGGGGGGACTATAGGGGAGGCTTTCCTTTGAGAAGTTGCTTGAAGCCTCAGTCACAGCTGGCAGAGCTAATGCCAGCCAGCTCCTGGCTGGACCCACCTCTGGCCAAGGCCAGGCCAATCATGAGAGGTAGAGATGCCTCTGTGATAAAATATTTAAGAATGGAAAAAAAAAAGAAAAAAAGTTAGAGCAGGAGGAAGACATGGCTGCCAGAGAAGAGCAGTGAGAAGTTGTAACAGCAAGTGCAGGTACCAAGGCCAGGGCCGAAGGAGGGGGAGGAGGTGTTCCAGTCGTCTCCCTGAAGCCTGTGGTGAGGACCATAGTGAAGCAGGCTGTCCCCCTGCAGTCCCTGGAAAGAACATAGGGATGCAGAAATCCACCTGTAGCCCGTGGAGAGGGGAGCCCACACTAGAGCAGGTGAATGCTGGAGGGGACTGCAACCCACTGAAGCCCACATTGGACCAGGGTTCCAGGAGAGATCTGTGGCCTGTGGAGTGGAGAGTACACCCTAGAGCAGAGCTCTACCTGGTAGGATGTGTGCCTAGAGATGGGACCCATGCTGGAGCAGCCTGTACTGAGCACCCTTTGGAGTGACGCACGGGCAGCAGTGTTTGGAAGAGCTACTGCCCCTGGGATTGGACTCATGCTGGAAACAGTCATGAAAGACTTTCTCCCATGGAATGCAGGGTAATGACCTCCTCCCCTGAGCAGCAGCCGAGAAACACCAACTGCCTGGTTTTCCCCTACTCCTGTCCACCCTGCCTACTGGAATAAAGGGGGAATGTTGTATCTGTTGTAAGAGATAGAGGGGTGGGGGAGAAAGTTATTTTTAAGTTGATACTTCTCACTTTAAGCTCTGATCTTGTTAGAAATAAATTATTTACATCTCCACTTTGAAGTGTTGGTTTGCCTGTGACAATAAAAGATTTCTAATAGTCCTCATTCCTGCTGTAGCAAAACCCTTCAGGCTTTTTTTTTTTCTTTTACTCTCTCCCCTGTTTCTATTGGGAGGGGGGGGAGATGAAGTGAGAGAGTGGCTGTGGGTGAATCTTTGGCAGCCAGCCAGGGTCAAACCACCACAGACTGTATGTGTATATTTATATACACACACACACACACATGTAGAAATGTTTGTAAATATATACACCATCATCTGTAATACTAACATACAGTGAAATATTACCCAATCAAAAAAAGGGTGAAGTTAATCAGACTGTGTACCGAGGTATTGTTAGGTTGTGTAGGAAGAAAATTAGAGAGGCAAAAGCCCACCTTGAGCTCAGACTGGCACTTCTGTTAAGGATAATAAGAAGTGTTTTTATAAATACAGTTATACCTCCTCCATCGCAAGGAAAGGGACAGGCCAAAGGCCTCGCGAAACATTATTCTCGCAAAGAATGGCAGGCTGTTAATATGCATGCAGGCCACGCCTATTGCTCCATCCCCCGGAACTCTGGAGCTCTGCAGACATTTCTTTGCTCCTTCCCGTAGTCTGTCTCGGCACAGATGAGCAAAGGGAACCGTTTCTGAGTGGCTGCTGTGACCGCAGCCCAAATCTCACGCCACTCCCCACGCCAGCCCCCTGCCCAGGCACGGCCCCGGTGCTCACGCCGACCCGGGGGGACCCGTGCCAGCCCGTGTGTGCTCGCCCCGCCTCCGCCGCGGGGAAAGAGTGTCCCTGAGCTTTCGTCGGCATTCTTGGAGCCTGGAAAAACCTTAACTTTGCAACACTGCAACACCCCGTGCACTTATGATGGGGGGGAGACATTGGTATGGGAGTTTCTTTCCCTTTAACATCCACCAGTCATGGCAAAGGCAGTGCTGCCTGGGCTTTGAGTAACAAGGAATGGCATGTCTTGTGGCAGCGCTGCGCTGGGTCTCAGCGGAGCACGCAAGACCGGGGCAGGGATTGGGGCAGAGACCAGGGCAGGGTGCTGCCGCACCGCTCCAGCCCCTGCCGCTCCAGCCCCTGTGTCTCCAGCCCCCGCCACAGGGCTGGCAGAGCGGGCACAATCACCGGGGTCGGGGGGGGGAAGCGGCGTGGGATTCAGGCTCTGAGAGTGACTGCAGCAGCCCGGAGAAGCCCACAGGGTGGCGGGGGGGGAGGTCAGGTTTCTTTCCCTTTAACATCCACCGGTCCCGTGAGAGAGGGGCTGCGCTGCCCCTACGGTCCCAGACAGAAGCCTCCTCCTGTGCCCTCCCAGCACACAGCTTGCCTCAGTTTCGTGAGGCAGTCTCCCCGCTCAGGGACTGGGGACACGGTGCTGCTCCCCGCAGGGCGGGGTGAGTCCCGCCCCACAGGCACTGCGTCACCGCCTCTCGGCAGAGCAGAGTCAAACTGCGCATGTGTCAGGCAGCTGAGCTCGCAGACTGCGGGATCATATTTGCGAAAAAATTGCTTTGTAAATGGGCAAGGTCATGAAGGAGAAGTCGCGATACAGAGAGGATTCACTGTATATCAGTGGAAAAAAGAAGGTCAATAGTAAACTCCACTCCTTACTTGATGTGGAGGGAAACATAATAACTGGGGGTGAGGATAAGGCAGAGGTACTCAATGCCTCCTTTGCCTCTCTCTTCAACAGTAGGGTCAATTGTCCTCAGGACAATTGGATACCTAAGCTGGCAGATGGAGACAGGGTACAGTGTAATCCCCCTGTTATTCAGGAGGTAGTAGTTAGAGACCTGCTGATCCATTTGGATCCCTATAGGTCCATGGGACTAGATAGGATTCATCCCAGAGTGATGAGAGAGCTGGCAGATGAGCTTGCTAAACCGCTCTCCATCATTTACCAGAAGTCTTGGGTCACAGGTGATATCCCAGACGACGACTGGAAGTTGACGAATGTGACCCCCAAACACAAAAAGTGTCGGAAGGATGATCCAGAATACTACAGACCTGTTAGCCTCACCTCAGTCCCAGGAAGTTATGGAACAGATAGTGTTGAGTGCTCTCATGTAACACTTGCAGGATGGCCAAGAGATCAGGCCCAGCCAGCATGGGTTTAGAAGGGGTAGGTCTTGCTTGACCAACATGATCTCTTTTTATGATCAAGTTATTTGCCTGGTAGATGAGAGGAAGGCTGTGGATGTAGTGTATCTGGATTTTAGTAAAGCATTTGACACAGCCTCCCTTGATATACTCCTGGGGAAGATAGCAGCAAGGGGTTTTGATAGGAATATTCTCTGCTGGGTCAGGAACGGGTTAGATGGNTTCAGAGAAGGTCAACTTGGATGGTAAAGGGGCTGGAAGATAAGCCCTAGGAGGAGAGGCTGAAGGAGCTGGGTCTGTTTAGCCTAGAAAAGAGAAGGCTCAGGGGTGACCTTATTGCTCTCTATAACTGTCTAAAAGGAGGTTGTAGTCATGCAGGGGTTGGTCTTTTCTCCTTGGTCTCTGGGGACAGGATGAGAGGTCATTGTCTTAAGCTTCAGCAAGGAAAGTTTAGACTTGATATTAGGAAAAGGTTTTTTACTGAAAGAGTGATCCGGATGTGGAATGGGTTGTCCGCAGAGGTGGTTGACTCGTCAACCCTGGAGGTGTTTAAGGGTAGGCTGTATAAGGTGTTGCGTGATATGATCTAGACGTAGATGATAGGTTAGTTGGATTATAGGTTGGACTAGATGATCTTCAAAGTCCTTTCCAGCCTTATCTATACAGTGATACTGTGATACTATATTTAAGGATTAAACCAAAATAAATCAGTTACATATTCTGCTTCAGATCATCATATACAGTGAATCCCCGCCGCATTGTGGCCTCTGCATTAAGACCCCACACATTTGTGAAGCAAATTTCTAAATTTCTCACAGTTCTGATTCAGCCCTCTGCGAGGGCCCTGGGCCAACATATGCGCAGTTGCTCTGCTCTGCCTAGGGGCGGTGCCGCAGTGCCTGTGGGAGTGACTCACAAGGGAAACTGCCCCACGAAAGTGAAGCAAGCAAGGGGGGCGCAAGCGCTGTGTGCTGTGAGGGGGCTTCTGTTCCCCCGCCCTCTGGGACCATATGGGCAGCGCTCCCGGGACTGGTGGATGTTAAAGGGAAAAAAACCCCGATACCGACCAACCCCCTCCACCTCCCCCAGCCCGTGGCTTTCTCCAGGCTGTAGCGACCGTGCTCCCACAGCCCAAACCCTGCACCGCTTCCCCCCCCCTTCCCCCCCGAAGCTGGTGAACAGGCCTGCACCGAGCAGCCCCCTCAGATGCCACACCAGGGGCGGGGCAGGGAGGCGCGCGGCGTGGGGGTGCGCCGTTTCTCCAGCTCACAATGGCGTTTAGAGCCCTGCAGCATCGTATCCTGGTCCCTGACCAGGTCTTGTGTGTCTCCTATGTGCTCCGCTGAGACCCAGAGCAGCACTGCCACAAGGCATGCCATCGCTTGTTACTCAAAGCCCAGTCAAAGGCCAGGCAGTGCTGCCTCTGCCGGGACTGGTGGATGTTAAAGGGAAAGAAACTCCAATACCGGCACCTCCCCCCACCCCCACCATAAGTGCACGGGATATCGAAATGTTGCAAAGTTAAGGTTTTTCCAGGCTCCAAGAATGCTGAGCTCAGGGACACCCCTTCCTAGCCACGGAGGCAGGGTGAGTGCGCGCGGGCCGGCACGAGCACCAGGGCTGGGCCGTGACGGGGGGCTGGATGGGGGAGCAGCTGTGTGGGGTTTTAGCTGCGAGCACACACAGTAGAAGCAGCCCCTCAGAAACGGTTCCCTGTGCTCGCCTGTACTGAGACAGACCATGGGAA
>WEKX01004630.1:0-12874 GCA_013390025.1 Pitta sordida
TATTTATATGTGACTACTTGGCATAATGTGCAGCAGTTTCCTTGGTTAGAGTTATGAATACTTCTTTAGAGTATCTCTTAACTCATAAAAGTAATGAAGAAACTTGTCTGAGAGAGAGGTTTATCAAGGAAATGTATCTGTTTTAGATAAAGAAAGCAGACTTTTTATGGCACCTGCTTCAGCTCATCCTCTTTCATAGCCTATAAAAAGAGATGCCTCCTATTTAAGTCAGTAGAGATGTGTATTTTTCTGTCCTTTTCACAAATCCTCTTCTTCCAAGCATTTTAAAGGCTGAGATTGAGTTCTAATTGCCTCCATTAAAGATGCCTACTATTTGCAGCAGAAGAGAATGGGACCAGACCCGTTTGTATTTAATATTCCAACACAGATTTGCAAAACAACCCCGTGACCTCTGGTAGCATTTTCAAGCACTATTTGTTTAAGTCATAGCACTCTAAAATAATTTCCTTGCAGAAAAGAATAGAAGGGGGAACAAACACTGGTTAGTCCATGCTTTAACTTTTCCTAATGGCTCCAGTATCCAGTTCTTGAAGCGCAACAATTCAGTGCTGCAACATCTCATCCTCTACGTTGTCCTTTCAAAATCAACTGAGTAACCTTGTTCATGAAGTTCCTGAGGTAGTGATATTTTCACTTAGACGCTTGTGGCACAGCATTTTTCTTGACCCAAACCAAAGAAAATCAAAACCAGTGATAAAACACACGTAAGAACAAATGTAAGATTTTGTGGTGAGATAAAAAAACATCTGACTTTAAACAGTTGCATGCTGTGGGTTGCATGGCAGTGTCCAGGACTGTCTAAACTAGGTTACCTTTTCCATGCAATAATCTTACCACTCTGAGACATTGAATAACCTAGTGTACTTTTATTAAGTAAATGGAAGCAGAGGTTAATGAACATTTATTGGACCAACTTAACACCTTGAAATCACAGGCATCAGTCAGACTGAGAGGCAGCATACTGATAAGATCAAGTTTTCTTTACAAATCTAGGAGCCCCTGTACAAAAATAAAGTATAAAAGGGGCAAACAGAAACATTTGTTTCTTCCCAATCCCAGGGCTGCTTCTGAGGTCACATTCAGCATAAATTTAGAGAAGTCCAAGAGGTGCTCTAAATTATGCAGTGATATTTACAGTACTAGGAGGACCCTTCTCCAGTTGGAGATTGGAAAAAAAAAATAAAAAAGCTATAACAGTAGCTCTGCACCTGCATGAGTCTTCCCCATGCAAGCAAAGCTTCCAGATGAATTTACGGCAGCCTTTTGCCCTCTATGTACCACACAAACAACAGAGACACTTCAGAAGGGTTTGGGCAAGGTGGGAGGATCAGGCAGAACGAGGAGTCCTGGGCCTGCTCTGTGCTGAAATCTGCTCACTGAGCTCACTGGGGTGAGTGGATCAGCTGAACTTAAAAGCCTGGGGGAGAGAGTTCCACATTAATCTTTTGCTACTGAAGGTTCCTACAAGGAAAACAGTCTGTGGTAAAGAGGAGGCAGGACAGGACACTAACTGATGTGCTTTACAGTTTTTGTCTCTTGATTAAAGGTTATACACTGAGAATAAAAGTAACGAAGCTCCCCAAGTCAGTCTTTCTACTGTGTAATATTAACTGAATGGTAGCTCCACTTAAGAAAAGCGTATTAGTTACATTAAATCACTACTTATTGTCATCTACATAAGGCAGAAGCACCCACTTGGGCCTTATGAATTTTCTTTCCTTACAAGCTGGATACACAGAAACTCCAAGAAATTCACATTAACAGAGTCAGAAGTGTGTCGTTAAAACATTTATGATGGACTGTACTTGAATTATCAAAATTACTTTACCTCCTTAATGTCATAAACATTTGAGATGAAAAATGTGTCACTGAAGTCAGATACCAATGCTCACCAGAGAAGTTTGTATTTCTAACATCAGAAACACTCCACTGCTTGATTTTCCAGTAGGTCTTCCCATCTTTGTGCTTTACTGGGAAAAGAGGTAGTTCTGAGAGTGAATGAAGCCTCGATGAGCTCAGCGAGTGTGTAAAACACGCTACCGCTGCAGCAGCTGATCCTACAGGAGCACTGGCTAAGGTTCATCCAGGACTAAAGCGACACAGCACAACTACTTGAAAAATTACCTCTTCCTCACTAAATTGTTCACAGTTTGCACTACCCCTTTCTTCAGGGGCTAAACTCAGAACAGATGAGCACCTACTATTACTCTGATAGGTTCCCTCTTGCTTACATGAGGCCTCAGTCCCAGTTCTTGTTTTGGGACACAGCCACAGAACTGTGATTCCAGCTGGGTCACAGCCCCTTCTGCACCACGGGCTGCAAGCTGAGCTGTGAATGCTGCTCAAAATGAGCACCTGGCCTGCCCTGGCTGGGTGGGAGGATGCCTGGCCAGACCTAGATTTCACCTGCGGATTTTACAAGAATAGGGATTTGATCACTCAACCTGCAGAAGGAGTAGGCAGGAGAAAATGATCAACATAATTATCCCTATGATCAAGGTTCAACCATGAGAACCCTTTCCTGATTACAACAGGAACAGTCTACAGATCAATTACAGCTGACAGCTCCACTTTGAGAAAAAAATCCTCTGAGAACACTGTATCATCTTAAGATTAACACTAAACTTCATGCTATACAACAGCACAGCCAACCAAGCTTTGATGAGAAGTCATTTTAAGGAACATCCTATTTCCGACACCTAAAAAGAGGTGGCAATGTTTGCTTCCCTTAACCATTTCTAGAAAAAAAATGCAAAACCACCTGGGCCAGCAAGAGCATGAAGGGAAATCAAGTGCCAGGTCAATACATGGTTACATCTTCTTACTTGGCTCTGCCTTAATTCTGCCTTTGTTGAGCCTGTGCTGGCCCAGGTGGGTCAGAGCCCCTGGGACAGGCTGCAGGCTGTGCCCTACGAGGGCTTCCCTTAACAGACTTTAAGACACTTTTTCTCACTACACAAGTCACTGGTTTGTTCTTCAAACTCCCTGTGATGAAATGAAGGACCCAAAAGCATTTAATTGTTGAACACATAAAAGGAAGTATATTTAAAATAAAAAAAAAATTGGTCAGACTGTAGAGTCAATTACCATTTTTAAAGGAATTTACAGGGCTGTTGTAGATGAGTCTTTTGGAATAGTCAGTTTATCGCAATGCCTAAACTGGTTTCTTCATTGCACAGTATTTTCTTTTAAAATGTGTGCATCTTTAAACAATTACATACATATTAAAAACCAGCATTTCTTTGCTTCAACTTAATTAAAACGTTAATACTCTCAGACAACACAGATCTGAAATGGTGAAACCAGTAATTGCCCCCTCCCACCTTACAACAAATTAAATTGAGACAAAATTACAAACACATTTCACTACATGATTATTATTAATAAAAATCAGTTTTTCTTTTTTTTTTTTTTTTTTTATAAAGTTGCCCAAAATGCAAGGGATGTGCATAGGTTTACAACTTAGAATAATAGTTTACTTTATTCCCTTGGGTACGTGTTCCCATGAACGGAATGTACTTTGCTGTAGATTACAGGTTTTATCAACACAGATACACCAACGGCATGAACGCTTGCGACTGTCCACATGCATTAAGAGTCAAGACCCAATTTCAGATTTTTAAAAGTTTTACAGAGTTCTTCAAAGAGACAGTATCACATTATCTGGATGTTACACAAAAGTACTTAAAAATACTACCCTAGGAGAAAAAAAAAAAAGCGAAAAAAGGCCTTTAAAATTTATGAATTTGTTTCGTAACCACTAGACTAATTACTTCAAATAAATAAAGGAAAGCAAAGTATTCCAATCCATAAAATCAGACTCTAAAAAGAATGTAGTGTTCCACCCCCAAGTTAAGGTAACAGAATCATATTATTATTACTATTAAAATAGATTATAGAAAGCAGCATCTATTTTGTGCAGTTTTTAGGGGCCCTTGAAATAAAAAGCTATGATTTCCAAAAATATAACATTCCAAAGGACTGAATAATACATACATTTAAAGATACATTTTATTAAAGTTTAGGAGAAATGATTAAAAAAAAAAGATACTGTCTCTTTAAATTAGCGTTTAATCTTTTTTTTTTTTTCTTTTTCCCCTCCTCCTATCTATTCGGACATGACAATAATTATATTTTAGGTCACACTACATCTAGGTAGTCTCTAGGGGCCAAGACCTGTTGACACAAGGTCAGTAACGAAGAGGTTTTTCCATGTATGAGGTGGTTCCCAGTAATGACGGATTTTTTTTCTCCTCCATTCTCTCATGGCCGGTTCTAGTAGACCCAGGAGACCGGGACCCACTGTGAGGCTGTACACACAAGCTCGATGGCTTCCTCCAGGTGCCTGATAGTCTCATCAATCTCATTGTTGATAATTGTTAGGTCAAAGTAGTGTGCATATGTTCTCTGTAAGATTTCAGACTCCTTCTGCAGGCGCTGAAGAGACTCGTCCTGTTCGGCGGGCAGGAAAGAAAATGGGAGAGAGAGAAGTTGGATCGTTTCGTGCTCTTCTACAACAGCTTCTCAACTGCTGTTTTACAGACAAGGAAAGGGGTAAAAAAGCCTCAGGGAGGTCTAAGTGCTTTAGCTTCTCCACCTACATCTATGGGAATGACACAGGAGAAACCGCAGTTTTCCTCTGACATTCCAACAGCACCCCGTTATTGACATTACGTGAGACAAAACACAACTCTAGTGTTCAAAAAGCAAGGGAGAGGATGGAAACTTGGAAAAGCAGCAGGGACATGAGCATCGGAGACCGTACATGAATAAACTGGACAAATAAGAGCTACAGGGCCTATGTCCTGGTGAGAACACAAGAAACAGGGTTTATTGTCAGGTATCAGCTGTTCCCAGTTTTGGTAATGTTTTCTGTTCAACATCAATCTTCTGGGTCTGCTTCCTGTAATAATCATTTACTGAAGAGGAAGTTCTCAGTCCTCTGTGGTTCCTATCTTCAAGTATGGCCTTTCCAGCACCTCTCAGTGTGAGATCCTGAAAATGAACCAGGCAGCCAATGACACCAGACTGCTGCTCACCATGGCTTTTTGTCAGTGTCCTTACAGAAACACCTGCATCTGACTTTGTTGGTGTCCTACAGGGCTCTGTTAGTGAGGCCTGCCTTGCTTGAAGGAGCTGGATTGCAAAAGGCTTCTTCCTAGGGCTCTGCAACAATTTTAAGTTTGAATCATCTTGCTGCAAATTGCTTACAAATTAAAAAAACCCCACCACCATTTGCTGTTTTCAGGAACTTTGCAATAGCCACAGGAAAGGGGAGGTTTAGGCTGGATGTTGGGAAGAGCTTTTTCACAGAGAGAGTGATCCCTCATTGGAATGGTCTGCCCAGGGAGGTGGTGGAGTCGCCATCCCTGGAGGTGTTTAAGAAAAGAATGGATGAGGAACTCAGTGACATGGTCTAGATGGTGGGAGGCTTGGATGGGTGGAGTGTGGTGCCCGTGGCTCCAGGGTTGTGGGTCTGATCCCTGGGTGGGCGTTCGCTTGGGAGTTGGACTAGATTATCCTGTGGGTCCCTTCCAACTCAGAATAACCTGTGAAAGCACTCAAGTCCCTCCTATCCCACGGTTTGGGATGGATATTGTGCAAAATGACTCCCACTGCTCTGTAGTATCTATAGGCTCACCCTACTTGATCAACTACCTGGGACACACTTTACTGAAAAGAGTTTTAGGTTGGAGGATGGATGCACAGTGCTGATAGCACTTTTCACTAGAAATTATTAGAGGAAGAGAATTTTATCCAGCTACTGAGAGACACTCTCCTCTTTTCTGTTTTTTTTTTTCCTATTTAAACTTCCCAAGTCCATATTTGTAATTTCAGTGACAAGTCACTGTGGAACAACAGCTTTCAGGTCCTCTGAAGGGAACAACCTGCAGTGAGACAGTTCTCCTTCCCGGCAGCAATGAAACCAGCCACTTCTGGAAGAGAAGTTCTGTACCAAAGTTACAGTTCTGCTTCTCTCCTGAAGCTGAAGCCTCAGATGGGGAGGGGGTTTCTGCTGTGGTGTTGCCTTCACTTGATAATCATTACAAATTTCATTCAAATACTCCCTCTCAGGGGATGTTCCTTGTCTTCTCCATCACCAGCAACTTACATAGAAAATTTAACTTATGCTAAATTTATGTTAACTTATGTTAAACTTACGTGTAAATTTAACTGACTTTATTAATAAACAGAACAATATGGATCAATATTAATATTAAATGTTTTTGTGGAACAGTTTACATGTACCAGTGTATTTAAGCCAAAAACCTAGTTAGGTAAACTTCCAACTTCTCATAGATTCCAAAAGGGACATCAATTTATATCAGTTGAGCATCTAATCTTTTCTTAAATTAACCTACAAAGGAAAGTTAATAATCTGTCATGCAGAGTATTCTCAGTGCTTTAAACATATCCAGCTAAGATTAAATTTATATTTAAAGCCTGTCCTGTCTTGTCACAGAATATTCTGAGTTGGAAGGGACCCACAAGGAGTCACCTTGAAAAGAGTTTTAATCTCATGGCACAAGGGTAACAGTACCTAAAAAGTCCCTTGAAGCCTTAGAACTGGTGAATCCATAGGTAGGTTTTTAATTGCTATTCGGATTTCCCATGAATGTTACTTTTACCTACAGGTATAATAATGAACTGTTCTCACTAGAGCATCTATCTTGCTGTGACTGACAGTAAAATCTGCAAAAACTTATAGCCATCTCATTTAAAAAAACCCCTAAATTTTTCAAAAAGTCAGTAAATTTTAATGTTTTTCTGACAGCTTCTCCTAGATCCAATTTACTGGGATCAAAGTAGGCTGTATTTTGGAATATCTGAATTTCCTAGCCTGTTGCAAACGTAAAACATTATTCCTTTCATACACTTTTAGGGGCAATAAAAAGTTTGGAATAGACCATTGCAGGAATTGTCAAACAGGTTCAAATTTTCCCAAGTTTTGCAAAAGGAGAAGCATTTAAAATTCTTGATTTTTGTTTCATTCTGGGACCAAACTTCACCTGTGTCTGTGATGGAGTATCTACTTGTAGATTCAAAGCCATGTCAGACTTGGCTGTTTCCTCTGTGTCTGTAAAGACTTAAAAGCTGAAGTGAATCTTCAAAGCTAACACTTAATCAAAATATTTGCTGTACTTCCTCTCAATTTGTCTAGAAGTTCTTAATTAAATTTTGAATAGTGAACATCCCAGACTATTTTCCAAGAATAGTCTTCAGCAGTTGTGCTCTCCATAACATCAAGAAAGAATACACTTATCAAAACGTTCAGCAGACAGACAAATGAATGGCCACAACTTCAGTAATTGAACATTTGTGAGCCTTTTCCTCTTCCCTTAGCTCTCGTGCAATAGGCATTTTATGTGGGTCTAGTTGCAGTGTGTCCACTATTGAAACNGCCTTTTCCTCTTCCCTTAGCTCTCGTGTTAAAATCCACTTTAGTACAGTGGTAAGTGGCCCCACCTGGCGTGTGGGAGACCTGGGGTCGATTTCCGCCAGGGAGACAGTGTTAAGAGTTGGACTCAATGATCCTTGTGGGTCCCTTCCAACTCAGAATATTTTGTGATTCTGTGCAATAGGCATTTTATGTGGGACTAGTTGCAGTGTGTCCACTATTGAAACACGCTTTTCTTTCCTAGTTCAGTCCACTTTCCTCATCTTCTCTCCTCCACCACAGCAGGAAGGAGTGAAACATGACTTTATCCATGAAATATCTCCTACATAAATGAAGGCCACCAGGGGTATCTTCAGTCTCTGAGGGCTGGGTTTTTTAGACTGAAAGTACATAGGACAAAGCACAGCTTGATAAATTACTGATATTCCCTTCTAAGGCCGTGGAAAATGTATAAACACACCACCAGACCTTTGCCAGTTTTGCTTCAACAGAAAGAAATTAATTTAATCAATTTAAACAGCTGGTGGACTACAAACTTCCTATGAAAAAATTCCTTTTACTCCTTAGTGGTAGGAAGGGAGAAAGTGTAGCTACAAGTGAGGAGAACTCACCTCAATAAAGATTTAGATCAAACCAGTCGAGACTCTCAACTTCTCTTTGCTGCTGTCTGGGCAGTGGGAGATAGGAAACAGTTGGAGGAAAGAGGAACTACCCCAAAATTTTCTGGTATGTTCTCTCCTCAATGTTTTAGCAAAACAATCACCTGATTTAAGTTTCCTTTGTGATTAGAGAGGTGGATGCACTCTGGGAGATTTCCTACGTGATTTACATGAGTCTTGTGCTTTGCAGTATTGCTCACAGTGCATTGCTCTATTCATTGGAAAGGACAACATTTTGTCTCCTAACTCTTGATTATCAGACATTCTGTGTGGTTTATGACGGGCTAAAGTGTCTCTAGAGACACGTTTAAGATCAGGCCTCTGTGCTGATTTCACCACAAAGTTCAGAAGTACAGCTGTTAAGAACAGAAATTTTACTCTCTTGTCTCTTTTTTACTAGCTAATAACTATGTAGTACTTTAGATAATTTAGATAATTTAATAACTAAAACTAGATGATTTTAGTGCAGATATCAAAAGTCATTATTACACTGGATTTTGACTCCAATGGCAAAAGTCACGTGGAGTGGGAACAAGCATATCTACGTTCCAGAACTACTTCAACAACCAGCACTACCTTGTCAGCCCCTAGCTGGTACTTACAGGCAGTTTTCTGCACCATTTTGGCAGCTACGTACAATTAGTACGAATGCAGGAAAATGAAAAGAAAAGCAAAGATGAAATTTAAGAAAACATAAAAGGTGGGGGAAAAAAGGACAGTCATTTACAAAAGTGCTCTCAAAAAGCGCAAGTAAAATAAACAAAGCAGGGCAAGAGGATAAACAGAAAGGGACATTCATTATGCAAATGAACCTTTCAAAAAGGAAGCATGAATGGGGAATAGGAAACACACTCAGGCTGCAGGCTGCAAACACCCAGACACGGTTTGCATATCAGTAAACACTGGAAAGTTGGATCCTGTGTTAGGGCAAAGTCTGTTGCTATTACCATTGCCTGCCCCTCCTTTTCCTCATGTTTAATTGACTCTTAAATTATCATGTTTTGTAAGTGTGGCCTTGGTTCAGCAATTCATGTGCCTGGGTAAACTCTGTGTGCAGAGACTTTGTGACAAGAGCTTGAACTAGAGGCAGAGTTTTACAGAGTGAATGCAAATATTTTTAACACAATACTTCTACTAATATTTCTTTGGCATGAACAAGCACTTCTCCATCACTACTATAAAAGGTACACATCTGTCCTCTTCCCAGGGTGTCACGGAAAACATTTTCTCCCTCATATGAACTATCCCAAATATCTCTGTTTTATATCCTGCAGCTGGAAGATTAAAAGTTAAGTACCACTGGCAGATGAGTGAGGCCAAGGAAGACTATTTGTGAGCTGAGCCACAGGTATGGAGGCAACAGAGCCAGGCAACTCTTATCACTTCACAGGGTAACTGGCTGCCTGAGGGCTGCTGTGAACACAGGGCTTGCCTGACACAGCTTAAAAATGATTCTGTTATTTAATTTGTACAATGCTATTTGCTTACACAAAGGTAAATTCAGTCTAGATTACAAAATTCTAGTATTTTATCAGGACCAGTGAGAATATGTGTCTGTAAGACAGAGAAATTACTTAGCTTAATGCTTTGGAAGGGACAAGATCCTTCTTGCCCCTCCCATCTCTCTTCCTGGCTATAAAATTTCACTGCTTGTTCTGGTACTGGCACTTGTCAGAGTCTTTGTGAGCTGCTTAAAAACTAAAAAATATCCAATTTAGAGCTAAAGTAGCCCACTAAACGATCACAGTGAACTCAGCTGCCAGTAAAATTTGGCCAGCTTGAGGCGAAGATTTTTCACTCTCCATTTTCTATTTTAATAACCATGCAGGGCATTTGCATTTAAATATGTTTGTCTTGTCCCTTATTTTCCTGTAAGAGCTGAAAGTGACATCATAATTTCATACTTGTAATTACATTTCAATAGAAACAGGCTGTAGTGACAGGGCTTTTGACTTCATGTTTGGATGGTCCAGGTGACATCCAGGAGATTTGGAACAGATTCCTGGTCAGATCCAACTGATTAAATACTTTAACATCATAGTTTAAAAAAGGCTGAGCAAATACAGTGTTTGCAAAAATACTGTTTTTCTTGTTGTGAGGTAAATCCAGAATTGCTTGATACCACCTTTGAAATCAGAAGCAATCTGCTGAGTGGATATTCTATAAAAAATAAGTAGAAAATGCATCTTATGGACCTCCATGAATACTTTGCATTATTTCACAAGCAATTACCCCTTTGGTCAAGGTTTTTAATTCTTAGAGAACAGTCATCAAAATTAATAAGTCAATTTTGGATATGCATTTGCTGTGCAGGAAAAATGTACAAGCTAAAAGGTGTGATGACAGCAGAGTCCTGGACACCCCTTTCAGCAGCTCAGAAAGAAATGAAAATGTACTTCTACAATACAAGGAAACAACTAAAGAGTCTGGTCTGCACATTTGAGTCTCATCCTCAATTCTGTCTCTGCCAGGACAACAGATTGCAACATGCCATACCTCATTAATGCCTGGGGTAATCGTAGGTGCAGCAATAAAAACAACAAAAGGAGCAAACTCTGCAGTTCTCAGGACCTTCAATGCCTAGGTGGAAAAAAAATATAAAATCAGACACTTTAGAGTGAACCACCAGCAATCAGTGTGAAGTAAGGTTAGTCACACAAACAATTTGTGATTTATTGGATTTGTTTTAACTGAACTGGAGTCAAGACCTTAGTAATAGACACTTAACCTTTCATATTATTTTACATTTTTTGGTGGTCAAAACATGTATTTATCCTTAATTAAAGTGAGTCTATGAGACAGTAAAAGCTTTAGCATTTTCAGAGAGGCTCTTGCCATGCAATCTGAAAGAGTGTGGGATTCTGTATGCACTTAAAATGGTTGATTAAACACCATGCAAAAAGTTCAGTCATGTCATAACTAGGGAAAAGACCCAACTGTGTTTTAGAATATTGATTAGAATATATTTCTTGTCTGACTTTTTCTACCAACACTTTTTAATTATTATTTTCTTAAACAGATGAAAATGTGATATGATTAGTTTGAAGTTTTCAATAGTGAGCACAGCACTAAATGCAGTAAATACAGCACCAATCCTCCGAACCAAATCTGTGCAAAAGAAAAGAGTTCCCATTAAAAGAGTTCTCTTAGTCATGATTAACCAAGTGGCACAGAGGTGCCATATGTGAGACTGCTACTGATCCAGGCTGGACAGTGAGCAAACATAACTCAGAGGGATGGGCAAGATAAAGTCACACTACTAAAGGTCAGTCTTTTTGCTTCTTCAGAGTCTTCTCCAAAGTTTTTTTTTCTTTTTATAGTAACCAACAGAACAAAAACCCACAGTCCAAGCTGAAAGGTTTTCATCTCTGCTGCCTGAACCCACCAAAATATCATCTTTGCCAATGTCCTCTAAACATGAGATAAACCCCATATGTGACATTCAAGAAAGCTCATATAACTAGGAGTAGCCAAGGGAAAACAGGCAAGAGGGGTAAGATAATCAGGAGTAAGTCCGCAAACAGCTTGGCCTTAATGAGCTGAGACGGATGAATGAGGAAGCTGGTTAGAAAAGAGGCTTTCTAGACACAGGCTGGAAAAAGCGTAGCAAAGGCAGCTCTTCAAAAATGTAAATATACCCTAACAAAGACCGAAACAGCTTCTGAGCATTGTACTGCTTTTGAATAATGCCTGTTAAAAAGGTTTATCAACAGTTTGCTGTTAACAGCTGCTCCATCTGAACTAACTACAAATGCTGCTTTCCCTGAACACTGTTAAATGTGGGGTTTTATTTTTCAGAACAGCACCAGAGTAGCACACTGTGAACCACCTTAAATAATTTAGTCAGGTATCTTATTTCTGTTATGAAATTCTTAAAAGTATTCAAATTTCTTGAACCCATTCACAATGAAAAAAGAAATCAGCAAATTGAAATAGATAACACTGGTCACAATTTTGTCTTTCCTCCCATTTGCTGGAATATAAACATCACATTTGTCCATATTCAGTGCTGTTCAAAAGATGCAAACAGACTGAAAGCAATGTCTGCATGGATGTTTCAAAGGAAATGAATCAGAATTTTCCACTGATGATTTTACACAACGTGTAAAAGTTGTGTAAAAGGGTCCTTAAGACTCTGATTTTCTTCCTGCCCTTTTCTAAAAAGTATAATGCCATAACACAGAAAGGAATTTATAAAATAACAGCACTGATCTGGTCATTGTGGAAACAGGGTGAGTATCAGTGATTGACCAAAAATGTGTCTGTCTGTGCTTAACAGTGATATGGAGTCAAGGGTCAGTCAGGAGCAAATTATTTCATACAGCATCCAAGAGAAATTTTTGAAAATAATATGGTAAAAATTTGCATGGTCCAGGGACTTTTATTCCAAATTATGTATTACTTACCCAGCATGCAAGCAATAAAAATAAACATGTATCAATAACATAAGGATGAAGGATTTGTGATGAATCCCATTTTTATAGACTTCTAATTACGTTACCTGAGGTTCTACATCAAGTATTGCAATTAGTCCCTGCTCATGGATCTTTCGTATTGTTTCCAGTTTTGTCCCGTACATTGCATCCTCATGGCTGCCATATTCCAAATATTCATTGTTTGAGATATCCTGCATCATTTGGTCATGTGATACAAAGTAGTAATTTTTGCCATTTTCTTCATCTTTCTTTGGAGGTCGGGTTGTGTCTGAAAATACAAAATATTTTAGCATAGATGCAATATTAAGCTTATACATGGCTGGGTTTTTTTTTTTTTTTATTATTTGGTTTATCAGTAC
>WEKX01004634.1:8019-33048 GCA_013390025.1 Pitta sordida
TTTTTTGATGAAACTTGACTTCTCTGAACTGCTCAGCTGGTCATTTTCTGTCCTCTAGCTGAACTCTTCAGGAAAAGGTCATGATCCATTATGTGAAATACTATTGAGTCTGAACATTTGAGTGTAACAAAAGTAGCCTCATGGCATTACTTGTTTTTAAGTCTTATCCGGAATAGTGATTTTAGGACAGTAGTAATTCTGCAAAGGTTGTTTTTGAGACTTCAAGGAGAGGAGAGTATGTGTCTTGCATTCATTTTTTTTTTAAATAGGGCAGAAAATAACCCAGCTTGCAGTCCTGTGCAAGTTCAAACTGCATTTTCATGTAAAACTCTCTGCCATTTACCTGCAGCAACATGCTAAGTATACCAATAAATATATTGATTCATCAAGTGAGACTGTGTTTAATTTTTGAGGTATCAAGACCTTATCACAAGGTAAAGTTTATATTACGCTCACTTTTGAAACTTCTTTGCCAGAAGAAAGTTGTCTTTCTGGGTTGGAATAAATGGGCAGGTTGAGAAAGTGGCAAACACAAAATTGAGCTGATTTTTTGTTGTTGCTGTTCAAGGTGTTATCACAGTGGAAGCTTTTTAAAGCTAAACCAATATGTATTATTTACCAAACAATTGTTCACATTTTTAGGCCCTATTTTTTTGGTTGCCCTAGTCAAAATGTGAGTTCCACTGCTGTTATTTAAAGCTGTGAGGCTTTGCTTCACTTAACACACACTTTCTGTGTTTCAGAAACCGAGTTAACAGAGCACACCACAAACATTACAAATCTCCCTCCTGAAGTCATGGTGACCATTTTCAGTTACCTTAACCCCCAGGAGCTGTGCCAGTGTAGTCAAGTAAGCACCCAGTGGTCACAGCTGGCTAAAACTGGATCTCTGTGGAAACACCTTTACCCTGTTCGCTGGGCTAGAGGTAAGTTAAATTCCGTTGCTTTGGAAGCACATCAATTATCAGAATTCTGGAGTCTTTTAAAGACCATTTAGCGTGGCCTTTAAGAATCTAAGGAATTTTGAGTTAAAAATGCTGCTGTTATTTCTGTACCAGTTAGTGGATAGAAATAAAATACATAACTGCAGAATGAAAGTTTGAAATAAATGGATTCTAATGTTTCCTTACAATCTAGTCTTACTTTTTATATTCAAACCTAAGACTGGATGAATGTTGGGTTTAGTATTGATTCTTTAGATATATTACTTCAATAACCTGGACTGCAGTAAGGACTAAGTGGGTTTTTTTTTTTAACTTCAGTTCCTCAAATTCTCCTGTTAATTAAAATTTCCTCTTGGGAAGTGTGATGTGTGCAAAAGTACCTGTTCAAATAGACAAAATACCCTTTATCCCAGTGAGGCCAGTTACAAGTTCTCAGAATGTATTTGTAGTTTTGCGTCCACATTTATGTGAGTAATGAACAGTCACTGGAGTTTGGCACTGCAGGCTTCACAACTGCTGCCATGTCAGTGTAGGTCAGTTAAAAAGAAGAATATCTGGGTTGTTTATTAATATTTTCACAGTATCACAGTATTAGCAAGGTTGGAAGAGACCTTGGAGATCACCGAGTCCAACCTGTAACCCAACACCAACCCAAGATTTTGAGAGAAAGATTTTTGAGATACATAAAAGCTTCTAAAATCTGTTCAAGGCAGAGAGGAATTAAATAACCTTTTAGTCTTGAATTACCTTTTTTTGTGGGGGGTGAATCTACGGAATAGTTTGGTTCCTGGGCTTCTGAAGACCGAGTAGACAGATTTCAGAGTTCAGGTTCAAGTTGGATACTTATAGAATTGGGGTGTCATGATCTTGAAGTTGTCACAGGCAGTGACTAAAACCAGGATAATAAAATACATCCTGATTGACTGCCTGTTGTGAGATTCCAAAGGAACATGGTGATGTGTCCAACCGAGTGTTATACTAAAGGCTGATAGTTTAGTTTGTTTACCAGAAAGAACTTCAGGATCTTGACAGTCCAAACATTCCATGCTCATTTCTGTTACTTCTTTGATCAGCAAATAAGGACAGCAGTCATGTCTCAGGATAACTGTGAGTTCTGTGTTGGTACTAAAACTGTTCTGGGAGTCTATGGAAGCTTTAAGCTACAGCTCAAAGAATTGTGTGATGGTTCAGTCCAGCTTTGATTGAGATAAATGCAAAATTAATTCGTGTCTTTAAATCAGGTGACAGGATGCTGAGAAGTTATCATTGCTGTTTTCTGCTGTGATGAGAAGTTTTGATTAACTTCTTTATTTGTGGGGGGGGCTGAGTAGGTGATTGGTATAGTGGTCCTGCAGCAGATACTGAGACAGAACCCGATGAGGAATGGGTGAAAAATAGAAAAGATGAAAGTCGTGCTTTCCAGGAATGGGATGAAGATGCTGACATCGATGAATCTGGTAAGTGAAATTGATTTTGGTGATTTTTTTTTTTTCTTTCTCCTGAAGATTACATAGCTGAAAAAAAAGTGAGCAAAAGGGGAATGGACATCGGTGGGAGAGAAACAGGCAGGTTAAGTAGTACATGGAGCTAGAATTCAGAACAATTTTCATGTGAGGTACTTCCTGAAACTTGTGCCTTTTTAAGCTTGCTTTTGTCCAATAACTTGTTGGATATAAGTTGCCAATGTGATTTTTTTTTTTTTTCAGAAGAAGCAGCTGAAGATTCACTTGCCATTAATATAGCACAGATGGAGAAACGTTTGCTTCATGGCTTAATTCATCATGTCCTCCCACACGTGGGCTCCTCAGTGAAGACGTTGGTGTTGGCCTACAGTTCTGCAGTGTCCAGCAAAATGGTGTGTGATTTGAAACTGCCATTTAATATTTGACTGTGCAGCCTCTAATTAATGACTGACATGCCTGAGTTTAAAATGCTTGGGTAGTGAACATGGGTTGCAATTCAAAAGATTGTTAATTTGTATGTTGTCTCTTGGCTCTATGCACCTCCTTACTGGCTTGTGTCTTTACTGATGGATTTCTTTTCCTTTTTCAGGTTAGACAGATCTTGGAGCTTTGCCCCAATTTGGAATATTTGGATCTCACTCAAACTGATATTTCAGACTCTGTGTTTGAAAGGTTAGATGGTTGTTGTTTCCTTTGAAGAAAAAAAAAATTAAAAAATTGAGGGAGAAACATTCAAACTTTGTAACTCATAAAACTCAAAATACCAGAAGTTACAACTGTTATCTAATATTCAGTTCAATATATTATCCCAGTGTACATTTTGGAGGGTAGGTGTGGGTGAAATTGGCTGGTTCTAACCAGTCTGGGGTAGTTTCTTTACATATTCTGTAAATTAATATCAAGATTTTACTTGCAAAATGTACTTTTGTATATTTAGCCTGAAGAGCTATTTCTGACCAAAACCTAAAAAAACCCTCTAATCAACAAACCATAACCCTTCCTTTTCCTGATTCCAGTTGGTCTTCAGTTGGCTACTGTCAAAATCTACGGCACCTTGATCTGTCTGGGTGTGAAAAAATCACAGATGTGGCTATAGAGAGGATTTCCAGAGCGCTGGGGATCATATCAGCTCACTACACCAGAGGAATTCTGAAAAGCTGCAGAAGCAGGAATGCCAAGAGCTCGTGGAAGAACAGAGAGATCACTCTGCAGCCCAACCAGAAGTACAATTGTTGGCATGAAATCAGCAATGAAAACCTCTTTGAGGGGAGAGACAGCGAGCAGCATTGGACTAGAGCTGATGGCTCAGAAAGTTTCAGTTCTGCTTACGTGTGGATGCTGGATGCAGAGGATTTAGCTGACATTGAAGATGCTGCAGAGCTGAGGCACAGAAATGTTGAGGGATTTTGTCTTATGGAGCCAACATCCCATATCAGCTGTTCTGCATCGTGCTACAGTAGAGACATTTATGGGTTAAGGACTCGAGGGTGGCAGCAGCACTGTGCTTCTACTGACTTCATTTACTGCGGCCACTCCTTTTGCTGTGCTGGGACAGCACTGAGAACTATTCGAGCACTTCCAGAGTCCTCTGCACTGTGTAGAAAACCAATAAGGACTAAGCAGTCAGAGAAAAAAGACTCTGCCTACTCTGGGAGTGAAAAACCAGATGAAGAGACTGCACGAGTTCTTCAGTTTCTCAGTCTGTCAGGATGTTACCAGATCACAGACCGTGCTCTCAGGTGAGGAGACGTTTTCAAGCTGTTTTGGTGCACTGTGGGGTTTTTTTCTGATTTTATTTGTTTGGTCATTCTGGGGTGAATCTGTACTTTAGCACAGTGGTGAGTGTCCCACCTCCCATGTGGGAAACCAGGTGTTCCGTTCCCTCCAGTGAGGCAGTGATGCTGGTTAAGAGTTGGACTGGATGATCCTTGTGGGTCCCTTCCAACTCAGAATATTCTGTGATTTCAGTAGAAGCATTTTTATGTAAGACACTCTGCTAAGTTTTAAGTGTTCTTTGCTTCTTAAAGTATTTATAGTACTATATGTGAAAACTTTGTCCTGCTTTTCTTGTGGAGATTTAAAAGCAAGAAAGTCTTTTAGAAATATCTTCTGAAGTCGGGTGTTCTTGTGAATTGGGTATTAGGACAAATCTCTTCACTGAAGGGGTTTTCAAGCATTGGCATAGTCTGCCCAGGGAAGTGGGATGTGGCTGAAGGACTTGCAGCCACCTGCTCAGATGTGCTGCAGCAATTGGGGCTAATACAAGTTTCTTGGAGTGGGAAGACTTCCTGCATGCCTGTGCTGTTTGCTTTAGTCAACTAAGAAACAGTGTGAGGTGCTGCTGACGCTGATTTGTCTCTCCTGAGATTCTGTCCCCCATTCGATGTTCACAAGTACCAGACTCAGATTTCTCCTGCAGTGGTTTTTCCAACAGTCTTTCACTCACCAGTGTTACTCTTGCTCAGTGTAAGCTTCAGATTATTTGTGCTTTGTGGTGTTCTTGTTGCTCTTTGAGTGTTGAAGAGGATGGATACTGCTGAGTTTTGTTGGGTCGTGCTGTGTTAATTTGTGTATTACTGGTCTGGTTTCTCGTGACTCAGTAATCTTGAGACCAAAGAGAGAATTGGTCACTGAGTCATGGGAAGGATTTAGTTGCATTGCTGTTTTTACGTTACTGCTTTTTGGGTAGAAGGCAGTATGTAAGAGCTGAGAGTGTGGTGCAACAAGTGCTTCTTGCAGTCAACAGAACAGTTGGAGTCCCTGAGGGAAAGACAGAAAAGTTGTTACCTGACAGCTGGTTTTGTGGTCAGCAGTTCTACTTCTGCCTGCTGACAGGAGAAGCTTGTACAGTGATGCTCTGAAGGCATTTTCACTTTTAGGACCTGGCTTGAATCTTCAGTTCAGTGATACAAACCTGGTGGTTTTCTTCAGGGGAGTGACCTTGTTTCACAGAGCTGGCTGCTCTGTGAGATCCCAGGTTGGCTGGGAGTATTTGCTCAGGTGTGGTACATCCACGTTCCTGTTGCCTCAGCAGCCAAATTCTCTTGGGCTCAGAGGAAAAATAGAGAATTCCACTTGAATAATAAGATGGTGTGTTGGCAGAGGGAAGCTCTGCTGTCAGTCCTGGGATGACACAAATTTGGATTCCAAAACAATTTTAACAAAAAAACCTGCAAAACCCCCCAGGACAGTCAAACTTTGGGAATCATAATGCACCAAACTTGAGAGTGTCATGTTTTCAGGGTGAGTTGAGTATAAATCACCTTAGTAAGAAGAGCTGCCAAAGTCAGTGATAATTTGGAGAAGAATGGCTTGGTAGTTCTTTGAAGTAGTTGCTCATCTCTGGTGTGATCATAAAAAAATTCTCCACTGAACTTTGTCAGAAGGAATTACTAATTTCTAGAGAAAGTAATTAATTTTTCAGGTCTGTTTTGCAGCTTCAGTGACCAGGTTTAAAACTGCCCGTTCTGTTTGAGGTCCAGTGAGGTCTGGGACTGGGTGATGCAGGGACGTGCTTGTCAGTCTGAACGTGTCCCTTTTGTCTGTCCACAGGGCGTTGACTCTGGGAGGAGGACTGCCACATCTGGAACACCTGAACCTCTCGGGGTGTCTCACTGTAACTGGGGCAGGCCTGCAGGATTTGGTTTCTGCATGTCCTTCTCTAAAAGACGAACACTTTTACTACTGTGACAACATTAACGGTAATGTCTTTTAATGAAGATGTGATGCTTTTCTGGGGAGCAGTGCTTGGTTTAAGGACACTTCTAAAAACAAAAACAACCACCAACCCCCTTCCCCTTTTTTAATGGCTGTGTAGTTTCACAGATTAATTATGAAATGACAGCTGTTAAGCACATTTTTCCTTATTTTTTTCCTCATTTTCCCCATTTCTTTTAGGGTTTTTTTGGTCGACACTAATACATTTCTGTGTTACCTAGGAAAGCATTTTTAGTCCTGTGTCTCATAACTTAGTTTCTCATAAGGGGTTGGGGCTAGAAAGCAGATCTCCATGTAGCTGCTGATACACACTTGCCCTCTCCGTATCTTCTCTGTTAACCATGTAGTTGTATGTTTTCTTTATGGTCACAACAACAGCCTTTAGGTTGGTACCAAAATGGTGACGGGTAGGAAAGGAATGGCTTGTGCTTTGTCCTGCAAACCTCCATATTGCACTAGTTTTGGTAGAGGATTTTTCTGATCCTTTTATGTCCAACCATAAATCCTTATGGTATTTAATATTTTCCTCTGGTTTTGCTTGAGTCAGTAAGTTAGGGATGTGTCTGAGCTGCAGAAGGATGTAGATACATGCATAAACCTCATTCATGGTGGAAGTCTTTTCCCCCACTTTCCCCCAGTTTACCCCACTGAAATTCAGTGTATTACGTTAAGTTCAGTAAGTATTCCCAGCACTGGAGATGGGAAGCATGGTGTGACTTTATTCCATGTGTGGGTTTGAAACAGGTAAGTGCAACAGAAGGCAAGGGAGAAAGAGGATAATAACTGAGTTCACATGATGATGAGATTTAATTGTGTGTAAAACAAAATTGTAAACCATGTATACCCATGGTGTCCAGCTCCATGATCTGCATCCATACTGAGACGCAGCCCCACCCAGGGTCCTGGATGCCTGAGCTTTGATACTACAAGTAAATCTGTACTGATATTTGGGTTTTCAGTCCACTGAAATTCATGTAATACGATGCACTTGGATTGGGTCTTTAATATTAGAAGTGAAAGCATTAAATCATGTTTTGCTTCCATAACTTTTGCACTTTTTGACACTGCACTTGTTTTTGTTTGCCTTGAGGAACGTGCCTTTTGTTACTTCCTTCCATTCCATCTAGACTAGAGCTTTTAAAAATGTCTTCTATTGTCTTCCATTTCAACGTGAAAATTGTAAGGCTCGTTTTTAAAAGTACTTCCCTCTCCTTCCTGCATCATGTGGAGTTTAAGGATGTCTTCAAAGACCAGTTAAAAGCCTTTTCCTTTTACATCTGATTTCTGGCTACTTTCCCTCTGTTTATATTTCTATCAGTAATACTAGACATGATCTTCTGGTTTGCCTTCAGATATTTCTGTTTCTTTCCTTGTCCCTAAAATACACTGTCACCTTAGGAGTAGTTTGCAAAGCCTGAATCTCAGTGTGAGTCCAACACCAAAGTGGACAGTACCCTTAAGAAATCATTTATTTAAACAGAATATTTTTGAATTATTCTGTGAAGTTTTTCTGATCCTCCTCCTGTTTATTTCCTGCCTTTCACTGCCTGCTGGAAACTGGGAGCCTGCAATCTCTGCTGGGTTCTATAAATCATGCAGGCTTTTGGATCAGCAGTGGAGAGAAATGAGCAGGACAGTGAGGCTGCAGTGCTCTGACTTCTCACATCTGTTGAAAAACAGTGGCACCTCAGAAATTTGTGACTGTCTTCTTTAAGAACGAAGTCGATGAAAAATTCCAGGCATTGTAGGCAAAATTCTCAAGTGGAAAATAACCTTTCCAATTGAATCCCCTGCAGTTTTATCTGGGTGCTGTTCCTTGTATTTTCAATCCAGCTTCATTGTGGTAGGGCTATTCAGTGTGAGACTGATGCCTTATTCCACTTTATTGGCAGCGGGACTCCTGCACCAGCTGTTTTCTGTATCATTTGCCATTTCTAAAGCAGCTCTGGGAAGCAGTGGCTGTTCCTTTCCCATCGGTCCATACCTGATGCTGTTTGTGTATTTGCACACTTATGAGTTGTGTCACTGACTGCTGCACCAAGTTTACTGCTCTGTAAGCATGGAGAGAATAATTTCCTGATTTTCTTTGCCCACCAGCTTATCAGTGATTGTTTTCGGGGAAGGAGGCATGTTCTGGGATCATGGTGGAAAACCTGTCGCTCTTGCAGGACAAAAAAAAACGGAACAGAGAGCCTGGAATTTGGCCATCTTTGAATAATAAAGATACGACTTTGTCATCTGCTGATGAATAAGGGCTCTGCTTTTATCTGCAGCCTGTTTTCAGATATATTTTTTTTCTGTAAACGCTGAGCCTGATGGGACCTTACACACAACATGGGTATTTCTTCATGGGTATTTCCTTGTGCAGGGCTTGCTGGACTTGTTTGGTAGGCATGTTTTGTAAGCCCAGACCATGAATTTGCACACAGTTCCAAATTCTTTTTATGCTTGCTTACGTCTAGTTTGACTTGAGGTCTTTGTTGCATGCTGGTGTTTAGGATCTCTCCTTGTGTTTTGCCCAATATGGGAGACTTGGAGTTAAGAGAACCCTCAGCTGTAGCTGCAAACAAGTTTGTCAGTGCACGTCCCTTCTAATTCCTGGGGGTTTTTTAATGTCTGAAGGAAATTTGGTTGTAGATCTGAATTGGTTGTAGAACACTGAACCCAGTACGAAGAGTTTAATGTTTGAGCTGTCTCTTGCCACTGAGAAGTTTTTATTTTCCTAAGGCTGGTTTGTCCAGCTCTGTCTGTTTTTCTGACTGCATTCTTAAGTGTCCAAGCCTGGACTGCTATCAGCTTTGAGATTGGAAAAATGGGGCTCCATGATTTCTGCAGCAGCAGCTCTTTGAAGCTTTTAAGTACGATTTCATTTTTACAGTTTGTGTGGTCTTCAGGTGCTGTAATTAAAGAAATAGAACATTAATGGGATACAGTTGTGGTGATTCTAATGAGTCACTCTTCTGACATTTAGAATGTCCTTGGTCATAGTTGATCTTTCAGCAGTGGAGACAAGACCTTGCTATTTCTTTTAAGACTCCTGTGTGCAGATTTATTTGGAAACAGTGTTGTTAGATCGCAAGGGTTTGGTCTCAATCTTTTGAGTTCTGCAGATAACCAAGGTGCTCTGGTGAATGTCTGTAAGTGTAACTTTGCCAAAGGCTGATAGACAGTATCACTTAATAAACTCAGATTTGAATTGAATATTGCCTTTATGTATTTTTAAAAGCTAATTAATGTATTTATAAATTACAGGTATTTATAAACATATTTATTGAGACTTAAATGTATTTATAAATTATATAAATGAATATATTAATATTTAAATATTTTAAAAACCTTGTTTGACTACTTTCTGGTAATTACCTGTAATGTATTACTGTTGCTCCATTACCATCAAATCCAGTGTCAGTGTTCATGGTGGAGCCTCTCCTTCACGGTGGCTGTGACAGAAATTGTCTCTCCTTCCCTCCTTTGTGTTTCTCCCAGCTCATTCTTCCTTCTTGTGGCCATCATTAGTCTTTGTGTGTCTCCTTGGTAAGCTCAGACCTGGGATAGCTGAAAGCTTCATTTTTTGTCCTTTTTTTTCCCTTTTTTTTTTATCTTTTTCTTCTTTCTCTAGATGGGTCAGGGCTCCATCTTACTGCTGCCCTAGGCAAGAACTAGAACAAGTGACTGAAGGCACATGGTGGTGACAGCCAGTTGTCCTGGCTGTGGGTGGTTCTGCCATGGCCTCGGTCTGTGTTGTCACGGATTCCTGGTGAAATGCCGAACTTCCTTCTAGGAAATTTTACCTCGTTTTTGTGTTGCTGGCACATGTAACGAAACGGAGTCATCAAATATCTCTGCTCCTCTCTTACATTGCCAGACATGTTTCTATGTTCTCCATGAGTAACCAGATGTGCACTTAAAGAGAAGTAACTAAACCAGTAATACTTTGGCAGGTCGGATGAGAACCTGATTGAACTTTGCTTTCCCCTTTGAACCAGCCCCAAACACATTTAATTTAGACACTTCACTGCTTGCCCTTACTGAGCCTTCACAGGCAAAAGAGACAGGGATCCACTGAAATCCTGATATCTGGAGCATCTCTGGATGATCCCCTGCGTGTGTTTCTTCCCCACACTCCCGTCACGTGTTGTTTTTTAAAGGACTGAATTTTGTGCTCCTTGGTAAGTCCAGTGGTGATGGTATCTGGCTCTTCCCTGCCATGGTGTTTTGTTACATGAGCCACAATCTGACCCTGCAAGCAGCTGGTGGTTTCCTGTCTGTGCACCCACCCAAACTGCAAAGTTCAATCAAAAATCATCAGCTGGTCCTTGGAACACGTGTGGTTGATGAAGTTGCTGTGTGGAGCAGTGTGCTCTGAAATGAAATGCATTGCTGACTGGGCTGTGCAAGGAGCAATAATGGGCACAACGAAATGGGTGAGACACTGGAACAGGTTTTCCAGGGAAGTGGTGATGCCAGAAGAGCTGGGAGATACATGGGTGGGAGCCCCAGCCCTGAACACATTCTGGGTCAGATTGGATGGGGCTCTTGAGCGACATGATCTGGTTGAAGATGTCCCTGATTGGAACTAGATGGCCTTTAAAGGTCTCTTCCCACCCACACCGTTCTATGATTATGTGAAAGTGATTCAGCCCCACTGTTAGGCCAAACAAACATCACACTGGACACGATAAAAGGAACTGAATGCAGTTTCCATATTGCTTAACCTAATTCTGATGCAGGTGAGGTGAGAGGAATTGGGGACCTCTTACAGAGTCCAGAGGAAACAGGAGAGAGTGGGGCTTCTTGCAAGGTTAAAGAGGCCATCTAAACTTCAACAGAAAGAATCTGAAAATGAAGTCTAGTCCAAGTGAGGTCAGCAGCAAAGCTTGGGGAAGTCACAGGTTAGGAAGCCAAAGAGATGTAGCCAAAGGTTGGTTTTAGCAAAGCTGGGGAAACAAACCCAGTGTCTCTGGCTGTCAAATCAAGGGGATTTGAATTTCGTTATCTCTATCAAATGCAAAAAGAGCAAACTAAGGAGCACTAGAGCTTTTACTGAGGAGATAAATGACACTTACAACCTTGTGATAGTAAGAGCATAAAATGTCCTCTAAATTATGGGAATTGCCTGTGTGTGCTACAATAGAACACATGGAAAGAATCCCAGGGAACAGATTTTGGGAGATGGGTTTGAAACCTGAATATTTCATTTCGTCAGGGTTCTTTATCAGAGATTATAAAGGCAGGTTAGTGGTGTATGAGAATTAGACATCGGGCAAGAAGTGCAGCATGGGAAGAAAGTTGAAATTTCACTGTGATGTGCTTAATGACATTTGTAATTCAGTGCCTAATGAATTGGGAAATGAACATCCAAGCTTTTCAGGTGATGCAGTTTACTTAGGAGTATCGAAACTTTTGTGATTTAAATTTAAAAACTGAAAGCTAATTAAAGTATCTGAAGAAAGAGAGGGGTTTAATGGTTCACTGTTCAGGATGGACAGGAAGCCACGAGGTGACAACTTTCTCCCCGTGAGTTCTGAGCTGAGTCTCACTCAGCATTTCTGTTGGTGTTGCAGTGTGAGAAATGCACACAGGAATTCCCAGGCTGTTGAGTGGTGCTGAGCGGTCCTGAAGTGAGGAGACTGGTGCTGATGATTTGCAGGACTTCTTCCAAGTTTCCATAAATCTGTGTATGTGGTTGGGAACAATCAAACTGTTACTGCACGAAACTGAATTCAGAGCTGGCAGTTGCAACGTGGAGATGCAACAGGTTAGGTAACAGGTTTGTCTAGGTTAGGTAACAGGTGATAGGTTGGACTTGATGATCTCTATGGTCTTTTCCAACCTTACTGATTCTGTGATTCTGTGAGATGATAATTTCAGAGAGCGGGTGGTGCTAATTCTGAGCTCTTTCCTGTTTGCAGCAGCAGCCAGAGCAGCCCCCAGTGATATCCATCATCAGGGTGGTGAGAACAACAGAGGGGGTGTTGCTGCCTGATCCTGGAAGCCTCGGGGCACTCACATGTGGAGCACTGCACTCAGTTTGGGTCTCCCCATTTTGAGGAGGGCGTGTAATGGAGTTACAGAAGATACTGAGGAGGTCTAAAGTTAGGGAACTGTACAAGACTGGAATGCTTCAGTCTGGGAATGAGGTGGCTGAAAAGGGGGGGTGACTGTTCACAGAAGTGGGAAAGCAGTCGGTGATGGGGATGTGCAACAGTAACTCCAAATTCTTCAGTGTTAGAGCTCGGGTAGAGTGGGTGAAGCAGGTAGGAGATGGATTGTGAAAGCAGATGCACAGTACAGTGAACTTCTGGAAGTGGGTCCTGTGGGGAATTGAAGACTGAGTTAGTGTCAGCAGGTTTAAAAAGAGGCTAAAAAACCTGCGTGCACAACTAAGCTAAGAACAAATCCTAGGGAAGTGGACGTCTGTGCCCCTGCTGGAACACTCAGGGATGCTGGAAGAACACCAAAGGTGTGCATGGTAGGCTTGTGTCATCTCACCAGGTAACACCTGCTGTTGCCAGTGATGGAGGCAGTGTGAGGTGGAGCATTGGGGTCTGCAAGGGCAGTTCGCGTATGTTCTAGTTACGAGTGAGCAACAAAAGGATGGAAGGTGTGTAAGAGAAGACTGGATGAGGAGCTCAGTGACATGGTCTGGATGGTGGGGAGTTGGACTGGATGGTCCTGTGGGTAGTGCCATGGTTTAGACAATGGGTTGGTGTTGGGTTACAGGTTGGACTCCATGATCTCTAAGGTCTCTTCCAACCTCGCTAATACTGTGATACTGTGAAAACAGTCCTGAATGATGAGTGTTCCCTTCCTCGGGATGTTGTGGTTTTGTACCTTTTGTCAACAAGCATTTTGCTGGAAATGTGACAGTTGCTTCAGAGTCACTGCTGTGCGGCTGCTCAGCTGTGGCAGTGCTGGGGAAGGTCAGCCACGACTTGGAAAATGCTGCTGCACAGAACATGCTCTGCTGAACCAGCTGTTCAGAAGCACCGAGTCTCCTTTCTAAAGGACTTTCGAAGAAGCTTTCAAACTCCAGCTCGTGAGTGGCTGGGAAGATCAAAATTTAGCTCAGGTGAATAAAACGATTTGAGAAGGGAAACGAGTTTATTGACAAATGAAGTTTACTCTTTTTTGCATACTGTAACCATTGTCCTTGGTTGTAGCTTCAGGTTTGTTTTATGCAGTCTCATGCACCTTAATTTCCTTACAGAGCATTGCTCACTGATGTGATATCAACAGATAGTTGATATTCAGACACCAGATTCTTGGAAATTAATTGAATTATGACTTTGAAGGTGGTAGTGGGGGGAAAAAGCTGGATATGTCATGGTGCCCTAATGCACTGCAAGATTTTGTTGGGGTTTTCTAAATACATCAAACCCACTGTACACATTTATTGATTTGTCTCATACAAAGGGGGGAAATTTGGGTTGTTCTGGTTAGGTCTTTACCAGCTTGTTTGAGTTAACTTGGCAGCCCACTTCCATTTCTGTTGGCTTGCCAGAGTTCAGCCAGCCGGAGTGTAAATAGGTCTCAAAGCAGGTGTATGTCCACCGAAATAAAATCCTGTGTTAACAAACATAATAGTTCGTTATCTCATGGTCACTTTAACATTTCAAATTAAAGAGAGAGCAGTAAGTGCAGGTAAGTGGAGGTGGGTAGAATTACAGTGTTGGTTTGTACTGTCTGTGCTCACAACTTGTTCCTTCTTCCTGAGTGGCTCATTTTGAGCCTTGCAGCTTCTGGTGACTGCAGTGATACTGAGGTGATTTTTTTCTCTTTAGTTTTTGTATTTCCAGTCAAGACTCTGTGAGAGTTCTGGGCAACCATGAAGTGTTCATGGGGAAAAAGAGCCTTCCAGACTAAAAATGTTTCCATTATACTAGCAACAGTTTTGGAGATTCTGGTTTCTTTGGTAATGCCATGATGTCATCATGTGAATTTGGACTGTGGGAATTAAATGTGTTGTGAAAATGCGGTTCTGAAAGCTGATGGTGAGAGCGTGCTTAAACTTGCTCCTTGTGTGTCATTTTGAACGTGTTTCCCTCTAGCACTAAGCCATTGGAGCAAAAAAATGTCTGGAAAAATCCCTGTCCAGGTAACAGCATTTCAGCCATCGTGGTGCTGAGTGAAGTGCAGCTCATTAGAAAAGAAAGGAGACATTTCCTGACTCACCAGGTTATGAGAATTACGACTCTAACTAAGTGGCCTTTTCTTCTTTTCACATTCCTTTTGTTTTTGTGCAGGTCCTCATGCTGAAACCGCCAGCGGATGCCAGAATTTGCAGTGTGGTTTTCGGGCCTGCTGCCGCTCTGGCGAGTGACCTCTGACTCCTCACCTTTCAGGCTACTTCATTTAGCTGAGCAGGCTTCCTCTCATGCACTTTACTTACAGTCCACATCTTGTGTTAACAATCCTTGGAGTGAGATCTGTTCCCTGCCCACCACTTGAGAACCTTCATTAGGAGTTTACAGTGTCGTAACAATCTCACAGTCTCATCTGGCTTGAAGGGTGTTGGGTTTTATTTTATATGATTTGGGGGAGATGGGAAAACTTTCAGGGTTTTTTTTTTGTTTGTTTTTCTTCCAAGTTTGGCACTTAAATATCATTTACTGGATTATTTTCTGGTAGGGGACTTTTTTTTTTAAATTCCGACTCCGTAAGTACAATCTAAACCTCTGCAGAGAGTTTGAATTGTATTGTTTGCATTTGGGGTAACAATTACACATCTTTAGGACCCTTGTTTCTTCTTCCCCTTTCCTCTCATCCTGGTCGTTCTTTATATTGCAAACTTAGGGATACTGCCACCTTCCTTTTGCATTTGGTTTTGTATTCGGGCTTGAAAGACGTACTCAAATAAAACATTCCCACCAATTAAAAAAAAACGTATGTTGAACGTTTGTGCTTTGAGATAGAAAAATACCATGGCAGGAGGCTGCAGAGCTGTGAGGGGGGAGTTGGGCTTGGTTTTATTGTTCCTCCAAACCAGATTCAGTCTTGGCTCAAGAACAATCTTCATCCTGACACGTTCTGCTGAACATTCTCTCTTAGCTCAACCCATCATTTTCAAGTGGAAGAATTTGATGAGCAAGATTAACTGCAGGAAAAGGGATTTTATGTGTATCAGCATTAACAGTTAACACTAGTACTTGTATTCTAATAAGTGGATTTAATTTTTAGTAAACTAATCTTTTGGTAACTTGCAGAAAAGGATTTCATACTCCAAAGTAATTCAGGCAAATCCTTGTGTAAAAGAAATGAGCTTCCACTTTTAGGTTTAGGTATAAATATTTATTAAATCCTTTAACTTCTTAAGAAAGTGTTGTCTTACAGCTTTAAATGGTGCTGGCATAAAAAAACATACATAAAATACGGAAAAGGATTTGAAGTAGCCTCTTAAAAAATGAAGTGTGGCCTTCACTGATGGCTCTGGGGTAGATGAAATGTGTTCATGGCTAAAACTTCAGGAACTGAGGTACAGAAAAACTTTATTTACAAGAGTCTTTGAAGAGGAGGAAGAAGGGCTGTAGAGAAAACAAACTGAGTAGCTAAAAACACACTTCAAGGGACTCCAAGGAAACACTTCGCAGTGTCACTGTATAAAGGTTCTAGGAGTGTGATGTCCTGCTGGGAGCTATAAAAGACTGTATCAAAATCACCCACTCATACTGGAATTTTGTGCTGTCAGTCTCTGCCTTAGCGGGAATAATTCTCTTTCAGGGGTTGTAGGGCAAATAATGCTGCTTGAAATTAGGTTTTCATTAGATTTTTAAAATACTCGGGATGAGTCCAATCAGCAGTGAGCAGAACCTTTTATCTTTACCCCTAGAGAAGCACATTTCTTGCAGAATTCTGGCTGCTCTGTGCTACCCATTTCGCACAAGTGAAGCAACATAAATCCACAGAGAGAGAACATTCTGGGGGTAAGCATGAACATACACTGCCAGGGCAAATTCCACGTTGGAAACATCAATGGTGTGAACTCCTGTGCTGTGTACAGCTTCTATTAAAGGTCTGACTTCAGAATATGGCATATGGATAGGAAATCCAGAGACCTGAGGGAAAGACAGAGGGGAAAAAAAACATGTAAGAACAGGTAAAGGCACCTGAAAAAATACAGAGTTTTAAAAATCTTACACTGATCATGAATATTTATCTTTTCTATTTTTTATTTCTTTCTGTTTTAATACCAGCTCTCCTCTTTCACACACTCCAGGCAAGCTCCTGACATTTTTTCTCTTTAACCTAGTTGAAGTTTGAAATGAGAATGTTCAGAATCCGCTAAAGTTACACTGATGAACGCATACAGCAGAACTTCACTGCTTTTAAATCACTGGCTGGGGGGGGATTTGAGATGGCAAATGTCTCCAGCCCAGCAGGAACTGAACCCTCACCTTACTGTGTGCAGTACTGTCACCACAAGTGTTTCACACGGAAAGCACAAGGCTGGAGAAGAACACACAGACACACCAGTGGCTGCAGTGAGCACTTCAGAAAATTGTCTCCTGTTTTTAAACAGTTGAACAAAGAGGAAACAAACTGAAGAAAAGCAGGTTGTTGTGTGGGTTCCTGCAGCAGCAGTGCCAGGTCTGGGGAGCTGCTGGTGCTGGGACACTGTGCCCATGTGTATGGACTGGCAGGAGTGGCTGTTGTGGTGCAGCAAGAAAACCAGGAGGCCAATTTGCATTCCTAGCATGTTCAGCAGAAAGTTTTTACCTTGAACATTATAAATGAAATAAAGCAGATACTCCCTTCACTCTGTAGATGTCACACGGGTTTAGCTTTGGTATAAAAGCTCTTGTGAATTTTGGGAGTAGAAGAAATAAACAGCCCAGGCCACTCTTCTATACCATAGAGAGGAGATATTATATCCTAGCAATTTAAATCCTTGCTGCTCTGCACAAGCCAGTGCCGTTCCCTGCTGTACCCTGTAATCTCCCAGCTGTTTTTGCAGCTCTGCCTGATGATCCTCTTCTACATCTTTGCCTTGGTTTTGTTCCAGCAGTGGCAAAAAGTTCCGTAGGGCAGAGGTGCAGTATCTGTTCCAACGAGTCGGGCGTGTTGGTCTCCACTCCATAATCTTATCTTTCAGTATTTTTTCAATCCTGAAATGAGACAGACTGACAATTACAACTCACGTTTTGGGGACCATTCCTAGTATTCAAAGCAGGTTTTTAGGACCTAGGTATGAACATGCACTTGTTTTGGATGCAGAATTACCTGCTCTGTAGTTCCACTGCAGCAGCCTTATCCGAATGCTGGTAAACTAATTCTTCGGGCTAGCAATAAATAAATAAAATATTTAAAATGTGCAATCTCTTCTACCTATACAACAATGTGACTTCAGGAGTTTCTGCCTTGATATAGGATTTTACAAGTATGCTAAAATCATTGTCATATAGTAGAGATCTTTTTAATTTCTTACATAAATACACATACTTAACCACACAAGTCCAACCAACTGAGTGTCTGCTGCTTTGTACCAAGCCTGGGATGTCTCAGCCCCTCAAATCAAGGTGGCAATAGATCCTTCAGTACCTGAACACTGCAGAGGCCAGGGAAGGGCAAACTTCTTGAAAAGAAAGACTTCCAGTGTTTTGGTTTGCTGATATCAAAACTCATCCGTACCGGGGAATCGTATTCTTGTATATTAAACCAAATCTACAAGAAAGCAAATTTGTTACCACTTTCAGCATATAAATAATCACATCTATGGAAATGTGATTATCCCACTTGCACAGCAATAAAATCCCATGTCATTTTAACCTCCTGCAGCAATTTCTTCTGTTCTGAGCAGCATTTCCACACCCCTCTGGACTGCTGCACAAGTCTGCAGGATTGTTTAAACAACCTTGAAGTAACTGCTGCTAAGGCTGCAAGAATTGTACCTGCAGGAATATGTGAATGTGCTAATGAACTGTGTAACCAGGATTTGAAGGGTTGTGGCTCTGCTGGCAGAACAGCTGCTCAGTCACACCCAGATTGGAATTAGTTGCCTGGAAAGATGATGCTGCACTCTGCAGCTGAAGGTTATCTGATGAGGTTGTCAACACTCAAGTCACAGGTTATTCTGAGTTGGAAGGGACCCACAGGATCATCGAGTCCAACCCCCGAGCGAATGCCCACCCAGGGATCAGGCCCACAAGTGTGGAACCACGGGCACCACGCTCCATCCATCCAAGCCTCCCAACGTCTAGACTAACACCTTAGTTGCTTCTTCCAGCAATTAACAATTGAGCTTAAAATTATTCTTAACTGTAGGTTTAGTACTTCTTAAAGAAACTCCAAACAAACTTGCCCACTCCCCAAAATGCTTTCATGAAAGAACTAACACTTTTAAAATAGGTGTGTAGTTTAGAATACTCCACTCTCATCCAAAATCATGATGTGTGTTTAGAATAAAACACCAGAAGGTTAAAAAACAAAACTCCAAATGCAGCAGCATTCCAAAAATCTGAGGAGCAAACTTTTGAACTCAACTTTGGTTTTCATTCAAATACTCAAGGTTCTTTTTTTAAGCTTGTCTTTGGTTATCTCATTTCCAGACTTTCAAATATATTTCTCCCTCACTAACTGTCCCTGTCTGTGCCCTGTGACTTCCAGCCAAGTCAGGGAATGCTGCTGTCAGGACAGTGCCCAGGGTTTGTGTCCCTCCCAGCACAGCCTGTGGCCTTTGGGCCTTTCCAGCCACAAAATGAGTAATAAATGGCCAATGAGCACTAGTGGTACTCGTGTATTTGCCAGTAAATGGGAGGACTTGATGCCAGGCAGAAGATCAGTGTTGTTCTTGTGCCTTGTGGTACCACCTCTGTTCTGCACACTGAACCATTCAGGCTGTGCCCACTGTTACGTGGGCAGCTGAAGGGACTCCTTGTAATAAGCTTTAGTTTTCATTTGTAAGTTACATTGCACCTGTAAACTTTTATTATCTTTGAGAAATGACTAGTCCCCACCTAAAGAGTGGTGATTTCAACATATATACTGATGTTGGGAAGCATGTAATTAAAACCCGATAATGAAAATTATATCAATGGATGTCCTGATCTACCTAAACTCTGATTAAAAAAATCTTCTTTATTTTAAAGTAAAAATACTTCAGAAAGACCTACCTTTTTTAAAAAGAAAAACCTACTTAAAATCACTAATAATATCCTAAATATAGTTACAGTGATGAATAAATGATGCATAAGGTAAAAAAACCAAGTTATTAACCCCTTACATTGTCACAGCTGATCAGACAGTACACGTTTTGTAAGGGGCAGAAAGTGTCATACTGCCCATAAAAACATCCGGTGCTTGGATTCCAAATGACATACTGACTCTGCTCCCAAGTTAACACGTACGCAGTTGGTCCCTAGGAAGGGAGATAAAAGGATGAGAGAAACACTTGAAAACAGGCTCCAAAGACAGAATGCTTTGTGTTCTTTGGAATAGTGGATTTTTGGAGCTGACTGCTTTTGGGGGGCAAACTGCTTGGAAGAATTTACAGGTTCATTACAGTTCCACCCTCACATAATGATGTGCTCCACGTTCTGTGGCAGAGAAGTGTTGGACATACAGAGACCCATTTGTAACGTGCAGATTCTGAAAGCTGGCTTGGTTCAGCTACAAACCCACATGAAATTCCACATCCAGGAATGTTTCCCAGCTGCTACATCAGGATCAGTTTGTCCTCCTTGGCTTCTGCCACAGCGCTGATCCACGGGCAATGCTGAGCTGAAGTTCAGCTGAGGCAGCACATCTTGTGTCTTGTCTCTCATCAGCCTCCCTCACACAGGCACATACGGAATTTTCCAGCTCTCTTTATATCCTCTATCAGGAATCCCTAAAGAGTTCTTTATGTTCATCTCCCATAGTTTTCAGGTATCTGAAACACCTGGAATATATCCCCTCCTTACAGCAGGCACGAGCTGAATGCTTCATTAAGGATTACCATCTCCATCAGATCGTGAGAGGAAGGAATGGACCTGAATTACCTATTCCTGTCACTGCAGTATCTCAGAATGTACATGAGAAACTAGTCTGGACAGAATTTTTAACCAAAATCAGCTGGAGAGACAATCAGGAGATGTGTATGTATCAGTAAGAATCCCTGGCAAGCCTCTTAAGCTCTCCTAAGAGGTTATAATGAACTATTATAGAATAAAAGTTAATACTCAGGCTAAATAATAAAAAAAAAGTCCTCTTACCTCAGGAATGGCATTTCCAATGACAAGCCAGGCTTTTTTCCCCATCCCAAGGAAATAATTACACAGGAGCACGGCGTGTTCCTCTTCATCACCCGCCAGAAGATAAAGGAATTGCTAATTGAGGTATTAAAAAAAAGGAAAAAAAGTCTGACTAGGCAGCTATCAACTGAGGTGATAAAAACTTCAGTCAGCATCCTTTCACTTGTGCATGACCAGCCATTATGGCTTATAACTGAGAAAAAACAGGAGATGCTTGAAAGCCTTAAGGATTCTTAGCTGATTGCAACCTATCAAAGATAAATTTTTGGGCTCCTGTCAGGATGAACAGCTTTCCTCAAGTTTTGGTCCTTGTACTTCGAAATAAATGGCTCAAAGCTCACAGGCTATTCCGAGTTGGAAGGGACCCCCAGGATCATCTAGTCCAACTCACCACCAACTGACCAAAAGCAAAATAGTCCTCAGAATAACAGAATCACAGAATGATTTAGGTCTGAAGGGACCTTAAGAGCTTGTCTAAGAGCTCCCCCTAAAAACAGGCTGCTAGGATGTTGCACCACATCCAAGAATTGTTGCTTAATGCATTGCTTACATCTGATGTACTCCACAAATCACAAATCCCAGCAAATGACACACTGTCTGGCAAAAAAGGAATCAAAGCGACGTATCGAGCCACCAATTCCTGCAAGAGAACAAAACACAGCAAGTCACCCCTTCAATTCACAATTGCAAAATTCAATATTGCACAGGTATCAATGACAAAACACTGACAAACCTCCATTACAGCAGCAGCCAGCTCGTTTTAGAACTCAGATCAAAGATTGATACGATTTACCTTCATTGTGGTTTGGCAATATTAATTATTTTTACCTATTTTTTTTTTTTCCCCAAGAAGACAAATGTTATTTCACAGCATCATTACAGTCAGACTATAATGACACACATCTTGAAATCTGGATCTCAGAGACTTCACTGCCTTTTTTGAGTACTTACTGGTGCTGTTTGAGATCCATCTGGGACAGCATCAAGAAGCTCCTGTGGTGGATTCAGAGGTTTGATGTATCTGGTAATAAAAACTGTTTTGCCATCAAGGTCAATGACAGTTGTTAGGCACTGGCGGCCTGGAAACTTTGACGTACATTCAAATTCATATTTTTCTGCTGCCTGGAGCAGTTTCTCGTCTTCTTGGGTATCGAACTTCAAAAGACAGAATTTAAACAAAACCAGTTTTATTTGCAGTTTGGACTTGAGTCTTTACTATATTTAGCTTTATTTAACCATCTACAGGACCATAAAAAGAGCATTAAAATTCTTTCCTAATGGCATTTTGAACTTGCCTGGTACTCCAGAGTTTTGCTTACAGATAAGTAAGAAAGGTCAATCAGACAATTTGCATTTTTTTGCATTTGCTTATGAATCCCCATAATGACCTGTCCCCATAATAAGCTGGGTTTATTAAAGCACTGAAAAATGTAGCACAAGTTACGGGCCAGTAAAAGTGAGGAGATGAATATGTAACAACTCCTGTTAATTCAAAGGTAAACAACTATGATCCTACATGCAATTCCCACGGCACTCCCTTAAAATAACAACTGAGGTTATGCATCAAATCCCAGTAATTTTTATGTAAATAATACTGCAGCAACCCTTAGCAGTGCCCAAATATTTGCAGGGAAGGTTCACGCGATTTTTAGGCGAATTCTTGTAAATTCTGACTTGTCTAAAATGTTAACATCCTTGATAATTTTTCAGAAGAAAGTGTAGGACTCAAAACCACATCTCAATTATGCACCATTATATAATATATATATAATTATAGGTCATTATATAATGACAACTATTTCTTCATATGTTACCTAAGATGTTTTCTTTTAAAGGTATCAGTCAAAATAGCATTTTTCACCTCCTTACTTGTATCCTTCTAGTGGTGGTGAGAATTAAAGCTCGTCCTTCATAATATTTCTGTTTAAAATAATTCATTTTTTATCATTTTTTTTACCCTTTTTCTCCAACTAACCCGAGGGGGAACAGCTGGGCACTGCCCTGTAGCTATAGACCTCCAAGTCAGCAGAGAAGGTGATTCTTCTCAACCATAACATAATTAACAGCAGGAAAGCACAGCCTTTAGCACTTTGTGAACTTAAATGTAGCAATGCACTGCAAATATTACTGGCAAATGAACAATTACTATGTCAGAGTCAAGTAAGAGGAAGTGCAAAAGGATTGCTGAGTAAACATTAAACAGGGAACAACAGGAACATCTCAATGGGTTTATTGACATTGTACCTTCTTAAGCATTTCATTCATCTGTGTAAAGGTTCAGGAAGAAGAGCAGGAAAGAGAGGGAAAAAAACAAGTAAAGAAACAAAGAAGGTATCAGAAAATGAAAATCATGCTTAGCATCCTAAAGCACTGCACAGGCATTTCAGATTTAACCACAGGAAGAAAGGATGGCAAATCAGTCAGTTTTTGTCATTTGATGGCCAAACTCTTTCTACGGTAAGTTTATGTGTTGCATCTGGGGAGCTGCAGCACAGAATTGTAACGTTTCCAGTCAAGGTTAGGATGCACACATTCCTTTAGCACTGTTGTATGTGCAGGTTTAATTACATCCTGAAACACAACAGTCTCTCAATGCATTTGGTCCTGCTCTCCTTAATTTCCTCTAATTTCAAACAGTATTGTACTGGTTTGTATTTATATTGCTCTGAAAAAATATGGACCTCTCCATTTGCAAGTTGTTTCCATGACTCCTTGTCTTCTCAGAGTGGCTCCTTGTAAGGAGCAGCTCTGACACGTAGAATTTCCCGGGATTTACTTTGCTGTGATTCTTTGCTGCACGTGCAGAACTGCCCCTGCTAGTTTTTTATGTCTGAGGTTTGGCAAGGGACAGTTGGCTTCTACTACTTCATATTTGAAATGAAATCTGATGTCAGAGAGATCAATGACTTTACTAAAATATACCGTGTTTTCCCTCTGAAGTGTTCANAAGGTACCTCAGTCCCTTGCTAGTTTTTTATGTCTGAGTTTTGGCAAGGGACAGTTGGCTTCTACTACTTCATATTTGAAATGAAATCTGATGTCAGAGAGATCAATGACTTTACTAAAATATACCGTGTTTTCCCTCTGAAGTGTTCAAATCAATTATAAATAACAGCTACCCAATTTTGCACGGCATTAGAAACGACATAACCCATTTGGTAACGAAGTATCACATTGCATCTCTGCAAGAAATTCTGAACATTTGCTCCTCATTTAAAGGCATCAAGATTCACAACATACAGTGCATAATATTTTACAATAATCCTGCCCCTTTTTTGAATTCCTATGGTTTTTCTTTTGAACATGTATCCTTGATGAATGGTTCTCAGAAACACTGCCTGCTCTCACATAAACTAGCAACCAGTGTGTGCATTTTAATTAGGAATGACTGTGGTTAGTGTGAGGCACTTCTGGTTCAGTAAAATAACCGAAAAAAAACCCCAAACCAGCTGCTGTTTAGAAATTATCATCTTCTAGATCTGGAGGCATGCACGAAGCCATAAATAATAAATGCTATATTTAAACACAGAAGCAAAAGACTCTTTGCACCTGCCACCTCCTTTTCGCCCACTGTTCACAAACACACGAATACTTGGTTGTTTACCAAAGTCCATGGAAAAGCTGTATGCTCACGGATAATAAATGCAAATTTGCTTTCCATTAACGCTGGAAGGAGATACCTGGTCAGAGTCGCCTTTCATGGGTTAGATGGATGTCTCACTTAATGGTGCATCCATTGAACTGAGGTAAAAAACACTGAAATAAAACACTGTGGATTTTTATCAGTGTCCTCGCGTTCTTTGGTACAGCAGGCATTCCTATTTATATGCATCTCAAGAACTGCACCACTGGAAACAAAGAGCGGGAGCACCATGAATTGCTGATGAGTTACCTTCTCTCTGACAGACTCTCCAGGAATGAGCTGTGGTTCAATGGTAATAAACAGCGTCAGATATGAGCCCTCACTCAGATTTCGCACAGAATCATAACCTCTTTCCATTCCCAGGTTCTTTTCTTTGCTGTAGCCCAGGAGAACTGGAGGAATATTGATCTTAAACGTACCATCAATCTGCAACAACATAGAGAAATACTTCTCATTAGAAGCAAGAAAGCAAAAGTTCCTTCTCACACACATTTGCTACTTGTGTTCAAATGTTTTACTCTTTTGATTATTAATCTGAATTACAAATAAATGAAACGAGAGAATATGACGTTTATGTTGATTAACTGTGGGGAAAACACGAGACATCTCATTGTTAAATGTATTAATTACAACTACGTGTCAGGCTCTCCTGCATATTATGAACACTAATGTTTAACAAAATGGAAATCATACATACTAGCTCATAGAGAAAAAAGCGTGCCAGCCTTCCACTATTTTTCTCAAACAGGGAACTCTATATGGCTCTGTTTACCAGAAAACAATGAAAAAATGGCAAAATATAGGTTGCAGGACTGCACTTCTGAAGATGGCATCACACTGACAGGTCTTTTACTTATGAGTTACATGGGAATGGTGCTCCAGCATCTCAGAGATGGACCCTTTCACAGGTTGTTCGGAGTTGGAAGGGACCCACAGGATCATCTAGTTCAACTCCCAAGCGAACGCCCACCCAGGGATCAGGCCCACAACCCTGGAACCACGGGCACCACGCTCCATCCATCCAAGCCTCCCAT
>WEKX01004634.1:33226-170726 GCA_013390025.1 Pitta sordida
TCATCAATAAAGATGTTAAACAGTGCCAGGCCCAACACTGACTCCTGTGGAATCAGCAGAATTTCTGCTGCATTATATTAGAACAGGATGATGAAATGCTTCATTTGCTACTGAAATTTAATACCTAAATGCACCTTGAAGTAACACTGGGCTGATTACACTGCTTCAAATTCCCTGAGAAATCCTCCTCAATTGAAAAGAATCTTTACTGCTGGGAAGATCTGTACAGGCACTCTCACTATGCTTAGGGAATCACAAACTGCAACACCTCTTCAAAGAGAGTCAGGAGTGCATTCAACAGGATTTCTGGAGCTACTCTGGTTCTACAACAAAAACACCATTAAGAAGTCTGAAGAACAGAGGTTGACATCAGTGTGGGAAATCCACAAAGATGGACTATTGGCTGTGTCCTTCAATATTTATTGGTGAGCAGTCTGTTAAAATGTCTGTTAAGTCTCTCAGGACTGAGCAGTCACTTCTCAGGTGAATTTCATGAATAGGGATCTCAAAAGCCACCGCAAAAACCATCTAAAAAGTCTGTACTTTTCATCTCATTACTGATGGATGCCAGGCTGCATTATCACTGTAGAGAATGTTTTGTTTATCCCTTCTCCCTTCAAAACATGAACTTACTGACACACACTCACCAAATTTATCAAAAAGCACAGGGGTTTCAGAGACATTTTCAAAGAATTCTATATAATTAAACCAACAATTACAGAGAACAGGATTAAATCTGAAATCCATTCCCAGCCCCTTTCCATTGTCCAGTTCGTTACTTTAAGAATTTACTCCAAGTAAAAAAACCAAAACTTACCCTTGCTTGAAAATATATGGTAGTAAATGGAATCTTAACACATCCCAGCCAGTGTCTCTCAATACGAGTGTGGATTCCACTACCTCTTTCATGATCATCCTATTAAAAAGTTGCCCAACATAACACTTTTATTTCCTTCAATTCACTCAACAATTTAATCAAGGCATTAATAAAAACTCTGTATTAATAATTTACTGTAAGGATCCATTCCATTATTAGCACAGCAGTGATTATTTCATATGCCTTTCAAGCATTCCCAATGCTGAAAACATCCAAGAACATCACAGTCTATGATACAACCTGCTTCCACTTCAGGGTTCAAGTCATGTATAACCTGTCATGGAAGACTCAAAACTCTGTCTGAGGAGACTCTTGTGGACTCCTTGCCCAAGTAAATGAAGCTCTGGTCCTCCAGTGAAATATTTTATTAGTATTGAGAAAAGCTTTTTGAAGGTAGAATCCTTTGAAAATCTAACTAAACCCTGTGGAATGGAAGCGTTGTTTTCATGTGTACTACGTACCAGATATTTCCCATTCTTGTATGATCAAAAAGAAAATATCTCTAAGCTAAAGTGACATCCAAGTTTCAAGAAAGTCGTTTTTTCCTTCTGCTTCATCAAATATAATTTCTCATCTGAGGACAGAATTCTGTTTTTGGTGAAATGTGTCTATTATTTCTTTCAGGGTTATATTTTCAAGAACATTGAGTGCTGCTATTTTAGTGTACAATGAATTGGGTAGGAAAGCTTTCACTGGTTTCAACAAGGATGGAGTTATGCCAACATTGAGAGCTTACAAAAATTTCTTGTTCCTATTACTTGCAATTTTTTTCTTTTTCAAAAAATTAATGCCTACAACACAAAAAGGTTGGTTGGTTGCATTTTTTTTCCTTATTTCACCAAACACCTTGTGAAGCAGGATGAGACAGAGCATAAAAAGATAGTTGATAAAAAACACAGGAATTGGGATCGTTCATTTGGAATTTAGTAAATTCTGATTAGGTTAAGAATAGAATTTAGATTACAAATCATGTTACTTCTCAATTTTAGTGTATTTAATTTCATTAAATATCAGGAAATTATATTAGATACACATGTTCAACTCTTGAGGTCAACTGTTGAGTTGAGGTCAACTGTTGAGTTGAGGTCAACTGTTGAGTTGAAGTCAACTCAACAGTTTATACAGTACAAGCTTAACTTGTACAAAGGTTAATATTGTAAAGATTGCTCCCTCTAAGTCTTGCAGTGTTGACTGGATATAAAATCATAATGAATGAAGAAAAAGAGAAAAGAGAGGGGTAGGAAGGGGGAAGTTATTACATGGAGAAGTCTTGTTCTGTCAACTCGAAAAAACTCACAATATTCTGTAACGTACACTGTCCTTCAGTTATGAACTCACCTCTACAGCATCATGAAGTACTTCATCAAAAATGTTAATGAAGACTTCATCTTTCACTGACTGCAAACTGTGGGTGCTGTAGTCACCATTAGGAGCTCTGAAAAAGTTAAGTAAATCCAAAAAGTGATTTGAATAGTACAGAAAAATGTGAATAAATTTCCACACTCAAATGAAACTACTAAATTCATTATTTCTGAATAACTAGTTCTGAAACTAGTTATTCAAAAATAGTTTGGTTTCATTTTGCTGTACCTAAATGGAAGCTCAAGTTCCTCGTTCCAGTTGGGGTTTGGACCCTCTGCTGTTGTTGTTCGGCAGATTGTTCGCTGAAAAGAAACTTCTACAAAAGGACGGACCAAAACCTACAGAGATAAAAAGAAAGGAAACAGACCTCTCTAGAAATTCATCAGAAGACATTAAATTACACATTTCATGTATTTAGAAAAATAAACTTTGTGGAAATCGAGCTGGTTCAGCTCAGATACAACTTTAATACGCTTTAAATATTGCACTTCCCAGGCTTCTAAGCATTTATAGAGCTTTAAAAACTATTTTATACACCAGCATTTGCAGAAGTTTACGTGATATCTTTATATACACTGGCAAACCCACATTTTCTCCTGAGAAGAGAAAAGCTACAGGCTATCTAATCAAGGAAGGCAACTCAAACTAAACATGTGATCCAGACACCAGTGGAAAAAAGTGCACTTGTACCCTCTTATCTCTAATCCAAGAAGCCTGCTGCTACAATCCCAGCTGTCCCTGAAACTGGCTCCCATGACAAACAAGCAACTTCTACTAGACAAAACAAACTCCTAATGTGATTAAAAATGCCTTCATTAACATTCGACTGCATATGGCAGAGACTTTTCCACATTTCAGAAAGCTGTAATTTAGAAGGAAAATAAAAAAAAAACCAAGAAAAAACCTTGAAGGTCTTCCATGCTGAATTTAGTTTTAAATAGAAAGCATCGTGATCACCCTTCTCAGAATCTTTTGCAGCTTTACTCTCTTTTAGGAGATCAAGGAGTGGGCAAGGCAACCTCATCAATAAAGTATCTTCCTGATATGGCACTGTCTGTGGAACAGAGGAATGCTCACAACTTCACAGAAAATGTTAGTTTTGTACTATACCTGGTTGAGTGCCCAGTTGGGGCTATTAGCTGGGTTCAGAGCTGACAGGGAGGCTGCAAACATCTCATTAAAGCACCTTGAAGATTTTGGTGGTTGTTGATGTTTGCTACAAGAGGAAACAGACACAACAACTACGAAAGATAAGAGAATTCATTACAAAATATGAATCCCTCACATTCTCTATCAGTCATACAGAATTCTGGAAATAATACTGATATTTTTATACAGTCGAGTCTCCTATACCACGGTACCGCAGGTCTTCCCCCCTGTGTGCGAAGCCCGCCTTCTGTGCTGACTGGCAGCTCATTAATATGCAAATTAATATGCAAATCTCCCCACACCCTTCCACGCCCCCCGGCACTCCAGTGCTCTTTTGGCACTGCCCTGCTGTGTGCTGGTGTTTGTGTCAGTGTTTCCCAGTGCCCACAGCCACCCCAAGCTGGGAAAAATCCCTTTTCCACTCAGCTGGGAACACTGGTGCGGGATAGCTGCCCATGCCTCTGTCCCGGTGCCTCTCCAGGTGGGTAGACGTGGTCTCTCCATACTTGGGGGAGATGAGCACGTCTTGGAGAGTCATTCGAGAAAGTCTCGGACAGCAGATCTAACCTGAGAGTGTGTAAATCTTTCATAACTGCACAAAGCCTCCTCTCTTGGAGTGGGGCAGGCACGCGGCTGTGCTGGCAGTGGAGCCGCTGCCGCACCCGCCCTGCGCGGAAGCCACAGCCACACCCGCTCCACCAGGAGCGGCTGAGCCACCACGGCAGCTGTGCAGGTTGATCTGCATATTCATGAGTGCCTGATTGAATATTCATGAATGTCAGATCTTGCACGCGCAGTTGCGAAAAGGGGCCTCCTTCATCGCTCAAAAATCACGTCGCTAAGATGTGAAGCTGCAATATGGGGGGCGCGAAGTGGAAGAGGGCCAAGAGTATTATGATTTTAACCTTGGGAAGGTAGTTATTTGATCAAATAACATGAAAAGAAGGGTATTGAATGTATAGTTCTAGCAAGCCCTGTTGTGAAAGAGTGTTTTATACCTGATTGTGCTCTTTTCTGAAGAGCTTACCAACCCCAGACATTTTTTTTTTCTGCTTCCTCCATAGAATCTCCTTAAGCTACAAGATTTTAAGTTCAAGTAGTTGAATCGCCACAGAATTTGTAAACAGTGTAGACTTCAAGATAGGGAATGCCTTTATGGCAAAATTCAATCTATATGAATAATATAGATTTGGCAACCCATGAGTGAAGGAAAAGAAATGTTAAAACTCTTTTTTTGTGTTTGTGTTTCCATGTAATTTTTTTTTGTAATAGCACCACATTAGAGATTATAAAAGAATAACTGTTCATGTGGTAAGCAGCTCAAAATAAGATACCAGATAATGCAAAAATATCAGGATGGTTTTTAATTGTGTTTGTAAAACTGATAATGAATTAAAATTTTCACCTTTTTTTTTCCTGTAAACATGTCTCTAATGTGAATTGCTTTTCTCAGTATCAAGTTATTTACAGAAATACAAGAGAACCTCCAGAAGTAGGAGACAAAACAGCAGAAAAGGCTAAATTCTGTAACTGGCCACCCTGAAAATAACTTGGAATTAAATGCAACATGTATTAATTTGGGGGGAGAGAGAGAGAGAGCACACTGCACTAATGCATTGCTTCTGGAGCTGAACCAGACTGTTCAGAACTCCAGTGTCTCCACATGACAGCATCAGGCAGTGCAGGCATTGCCTTAATGTGCCTGAAGGTAAAGGTCACCTTTAAAATTAGTCAGAGCCACCTTAGGCTCAGTCTATTAACTTAAACAAACAGCTCATCAAGGAGAAGACCAGCATGTCACACTCAGGAGGCAAATATAGTATTTCTTAGTGAAGAACTGGATTTTTTTTTTTAATACTTGTTTTTGGTATTCAGTTAAGACATTATGAATTGAAATTGTCCTGAATATAATGAAGAGGTTTGCTTAAGATATAATTCACTTGGTATTACCAGAGTTAGAACATTGTCAGAGCTGTAACTTATCTTTCACACAGCTTTTTCCAGATGAATACAGTTTCTGGTAAAACATGTCTTGAAGCATCAGCTACTGAAAAATGATCTTATTACATATTCAATAAACTTACAAACTATCAGTTCTCTATCATTATTAATAAAAAAGACAGATGTATATTTTTATCATAAGAATCAAATCAACACATATGACTAAATTGCAACATCAATTGGGTCAGCTGGTTGAACAGTTGATTCACTCAAACCAGTGGACACCATAAATGAACCTCTACTGGAAACAGGCACTGAAACATACCTCACCACTGGTTTTCTCACTGGAATATCATAAGCTCTGATGATGTTCACTAACAGCTTTATGTCTCCATCTGACAAATTCTGTGCTGTGACCTTCTTTCTTTCTTTTCTTCTTGGCCTTAATGGACGTTTTGGCTCTGCCAGTTTGAAGAGGCCGAGTCCCAAAATGCTAATAACCATAAAACAGATATTCAGTGAGTCTTGCACAGAATCCAGCATTATAATGTTTCCATGACACACAGGAAAATTATGCACGAACACAAAAAGGAAATATATCCTCTTACTTGTGCCAAACAAAACTCTCTGAAATGTCAAAATGTTGCAATTGTTTAGTGGTGCACAATCCAGTCCTGTCTTATATTTCAGAAATTATAACTTCAATGTGCAGAAAGGTTTGCTTTGGTTTTTTTTTCTCTCCCCCCAAACTGAGCAAGATACAAACAAGGCAATTACACAGCTTCAAGCTAGACCTAAACTACAGAGCTAGAAACAAGGGATAGAGCAGACGACAATAACCACTGTCAGGAAGAGGCAAAAGGTCTCACTACACAGTTACATACAATGAACAATACAGGAAGGAAGCAGAATGAATATACCACAACATACCCTGGACCCTCAGAACTTAAAACCCAAGGCAAAGCAGAACCAAAGGAAAAACAAACAAACAAACAAAAGAAGGAAAATAATAAAATACAGATGTACATTTTTACATATCATGATATCAACTGCAGACTATCTAAAATCTACTTTAAAAAATGATAGGCAGTGGCATTATTTCACAGAATCACCGAATTGTTAGGGTGGAAGAGATGTCTGGAGATGAGATCAGGTCCTGCTGGGACAGGGTCACCTAAAGCAGGTTACACAGAAATGCATCCCATGTGTGTTGTTGGCTTTTTTAAAATCACAGCAATTACTCTTAAAATAGCTGTTAAAATAACGTAACACCATGAGTTACTGAAACATCTCACCAAGTGAACACTTTAGAGAGTTTAAAATACACCATGATTTGTTAAGCCATGCAGCATTTGATTTCAACCAGCTCCAAAAGCTGATAATGGTCTGGTTTGGATTTTTCTATTCTGATACAAAACCATGAACTAATAAAAAGGATGAACTCTTTTTTATCAGAGAGCAAGTCTCTGGGTCTCCAGCAGATGGGACTGTTTCGATGTACACAGTTGGATGAAGAACACTGACTGTTATGGCGGTGTTGCATTTATAGGGAACAAAAGCAACTTCCACATGAAAGAAAAAAAGACAACTTTCACAACTTGACTTACAGATTTTAAATAAGCAACACCAATGAAGACTCAGTTATGCTGCGATGACTGATAAATGTAAAAATCAACAAGTATGGGATTTGGAACAAAAATTCAAATACAGTACTTAAGTAATAAAAGAAACTATAACCTTAAAACAAAAACCAAAAACCAGTAACTTCCAAACTCAGTGCCTTTTCTGAACATAAACAGCATATGGCAACCTTCACCATCAGCAAACAGGAATACGTGGGAAGTAAAATAAAGAAAATTACTGTTAAAAACTACTGCATGCTCTCTGCAGGGCACAGGCACTGTAAGCACCACCTACAGTAGTGTTGTTACTACCTCTGACAGTCCTGTCTGATAATTAGAAAGATTCAGTCTGGCACCAGCTGGGCTACGCTCAGCTCATCAGATCACAGCTCAGTGCATTAGATCCTGCTAAATCTTATTTGCACGCTGTCTGTCACTTTACTTCTGTCAAACCAGACTCTCCCTTTTAAAAGTTTTTACCCACTTTGTTTATCAATACAGGGTCTGTATTGGGCAGAGGTGTAAACAGTGATTGGAAGTTTATATATTATACTAAACACACAAAATCACATCATTTAGTCACATCAATATACTTTGCAAAAAAAAAAAAACAAATCAGATGGTTTTACATTAATTTGGAACAAATAGATAGCTCCCCTTACCCCAGGCTCAGAAATTTCTTTTCATTGACAAGGTCAGAGAGAAGAAAGTGGTGTTTTGCTACGAGGAAACGGTTTATTACTGATTCTCGAACCTGTGAATGGGGAAGGAGAAGAGAAAAAACCTACACTTCTAATCCAAAAACACAGCAAATATTTGCATTCTGTCTATTAAACACAAACAAAATGTACAAATATGAATTCTTTATTTTCCCCTCACTTTTAAGTGTGTCACAGTCCAAGAAAAAAATTTCTTTCCATCAGCTGTTTCTTTAGAATGTAACAGAAGCTCATTTTACAAATACCATGATCCTCTAGAAACATACTGGCCAGAGAGATATGAGAATATATGAAAGCAGAAAATAAAGTCTTATCTGCTTACAGCTCATCATCAGAAACAATCACAATGATAAATGACACTACCGGGCATCTCTTTTCCACATCTAAATAAGGCTGCAAAAAAGGCTGTAGAGAAATCTGTATTATAGCAGTTATGGGCAATAAAAGAGATACTTTGGACTGCAGGCCAACTGATGAAGCCTGCATTAAAAATACCATGATTTCAAAGAAATGTTTAAAATCCTCAGTTCCTTTCATTTCTATGCTGAGGTCATAGCGAAGCACAGAGATGGAAGTCTTCCCTTTTCTCCCCAGAACTGTGTGAAAGCAGAATGAACGAGCATTGCCTTTGTCCTTTTTTCCTACCACTAACGCTGGAATTGCCTTTATACTCTGTGCTGTTACAAGATGAGAAGTGATAGGCGCAGGAAGATCACACTTCAGAACGAAGTGAATTTCAGTTCTGATACAAGGACTTGCCCAGGAGATTTAAGCACTTAATTTTCTACAGTTCTTTCAGGAACCACGTGAAGTAGCAGCCAAGAAGGTAAACATGGATTAGATTTACTTTTTTATAACCACCATGCTGTTCTCAAACTCTGAGGAAGGAAGATATCAAACCAACTAAACAAAAGGCCGAATTCCTCAACGAGGGTTGGCGAACTCCTTTTGTCCTTTGGCTGGAGAGCTAAAGGGTCTTGATGGGCCATTTGGCCCCTGATGGCTGTGTAGGGGGCGGGTGTGGAGTGTTCTTTTTGGTGTTTTTTTTGTTTTTCTTTTCTCCTTGTTACCATTATGTTACTGTTTGTTCTTATTTTTATATATATATATATATGTGAATAATTGTTGCTTCCTTGACCGAAAGCCCCTTTGATTCAAAAAGTATAGTAAAGTAGATAAGGAATTTTTTATCTTTCCACTCCAGGAAGGTTCCCATCTTCCTTGGAATGTATAGTTCTAATCTGGGACAAGCTGGTAAAGCAGGGCAAAAAAACCAACAACCCGCAATGTACTGAGTCCGCGGATAATGAAGCGTGAAGTAGCAAGGGATCGTCGTATTTCATGTTCAGCCGGCAGCCTAGGATTTGATATTTTTTGGTATTTCCACTACTGGTAAGACACTGGTAGCCACATTTCCAAGTGCTATTTTGCCAAAATAGTCTGAAATTGCAAACTTTTCTTCTTCACTGTTTGCCTAATTTTTTTTCTCTCTAAGGATTAGAGAGAATGTCATCCTAACGCAATGAACAGATTAGAAAAACAGATTTAAAAAGGTAAGGGTACCACAATGAAGGGAATGTGATGGAAGATATGCCCTCTGCCTTAGGCTGCAGGACAAGACAGCATGAATTGCATTAAATGACTTTCATGGAGATAATTTAATTCTTAGCATCACAACTTACAGCAGGGAAAACAGGGCAGAGAGGGAAATCACTGAATTCCTGGGACACAAAATCTCTGGGACACTGCAACAAGGAAGAATCTACAGAAGTGCCAGAAAAATTCAGAATGGTTGGTCGTTTTCTATATTGCATCTTTTTCGGTGACATTAAATTTCAGAGAACTCCACTTGTTCAGTGAGACCAGTTTCAAGCCTAACCTGGAATTTTAAAGATGTCTGTAGTTCACACTCAGAGATGAACTGGGTTTTTAGTATTCATGGAAATAAAGTGTCCAAGTACAGGAGCAACATATACCCTACAGAAATACAGTCAAACCATATTTTTACCTTCTTACCTTCTGTAGATAGTTGGCAACAACTGCTCTGTGTGCATCTAGGTAATTCTTGCTGTCAATCACATCCCTCTCCTGCAGTCTCTTCTCGTAATCCTAAAGACACTTACTAGAGTTTGTGATTCAACATATATTCAGTGCTTTACTACACATAAGAAAAATGGTTTATGTCTCATTAATATTAATGTATGGATCACAGTAAACCACAATAGATGTCAGAAGGTTATAAAGCTGTTTTTAATGCTAATGTATACAGCACGAGCATTGCTAAACCTCCAAAAATAGAGACAAGAATTCCATTAAGTTACAAGATTCACGTGGTTTGAATTACCATGAATAAATTGAAGATTTCCCTCCCTTCTTTTAAAGCTGACCTTTGACCTGCTGCTATAAACTGAAATTCCATTTGAACTGGAAGTGGCTTCTCTTACTGCTGCAACAGGAATAATCCTCCATAAACAGAAATGATGCAGCATTCATGGAAGACAACCTCAAATCTGAAATGCATTTCCATACAAGTAACTAGTAACTACTTTGCAGTATGTAAAATCCCCAAGAAATTCTACTTGTAGGAGAGTTTATTGAGGGAAAAAAAATGTTGAAGAGATTTAATAGCGTAATAAAAATCTTTGTACATTCTGAGAAGACAAAAGCTCTTTAAGAAGCCAGTGTGGGAATATTTTGCTTTGCCTGAGGTTTGATAAAAGACTCTGTAGTCTAACCAAGGGGCTGAGATGAATACTGGTTACCGCTACAAGAGAAAAATTTACTTGTTCTTGAGGAGACATAAGTTTATGGGATATTTCTCAGGGTTGTGGTTACTATTCTGGTGGATTACAGTGAAAGCTGTACTGACAGGTGCAACTTCTATTCACAAGTTTAGGAAGAGTGTCTCATAAATTAAGAAAAGGCTAGAGAGCTGACCTGGATGAGGAGACACAACATGTTGTCAGCAATTTAGCCAACGATACTTGATTAGGAAGAGTCATTAATACCATGACTGACTGAATCACAGTTCAGAGGACTCCTGATAATTGAAGACTATGAAAACTGGAGCACCAATTAAGAAAAAATGTGAGGTTCTGTACTGAGGGTGTAACTTCATGTGCTAGCACAAACTGGAAAGCAATGAGAAGAATAAGAGACATATTGAAAAAATTGTGGGGGTTATGGTTCAATGACAACAATTCCACGTTCTTTTGGCAAAAGGGAAACCACAGGGATCTATAAAGAGCAGCACGGCCTACAGACAAAGGGAAATTACCAGGCCTCTACCTTGATACTTGTGGAGGCATGGCTGAAATAATGCATCCAGTTGGCAGCTGCCAATTCTTAAGGCATTTGGAAAAACTAGATGGGGTCCACTAAAGGACCAAGACAATCAAAGGCCTAGAGAACATCACGACGAGAAGAGGCCAGAATTTTAGAGTAATGTGGGTTGGGAGAAATTTCTGGTGGTCATCTGATCCCAACTCTCCCTCAGAGGCAGAATAATTCCAGTCAGAATGCTCAGGGCTTTTGCCAGTTCAATTGTCTCTATCCCCAGAAATGGCAATTCTACAAACTTGCTGAACAAGCCTGTACATATTCTGGTAGCTCTGAACTGGACTTGTTCCAGTATTTCAGTGTCTTTCTCGCCCTGGACATCATCAGTCTGGTGAGGAAGAGATGAATGAGCAAGGCAGTATCTGCCCACAATTATTTGAGGGGCAGTTACAACGGAAAGGGTGCCAAACTCCTCTCTCTAGTTCAGACAGTATAACAACCATTAAATACAACTTGCAAGGCTCAGGTTAGGCAGACTTTCTTTGTGGTTTTGTCTGTTTGGGGTTTGGTTGTTTTGGCGTTTTGTTTTGAACAATCCCTGGAAGGATGGTGAAGCACTGGAACAGGTTAGCCAGAAAGGCTGTGGAATCTCCCATTTTGAGGTTTTCAAGACTTGGCTAAACAAATCCACAGCTGACCTCATCCAGTGCTGGCAACAGTCCCACCACTTCAGTGGAAAGCAGGACCAGATGACCTCCAGATAATATTTTCCAAATGGTATTTCCATAATTCTATGAATTTTCAGACTTCTTTGCCAAATAGCCAATAAACCAACTAGGAACAATACCACTCTAAACTTAGTTTTGAAGATCATGTCATATAAAACGAACTTGGAATGGGCAACCATGAGTTCATCCAATTTATCCTTAATGGAAAGAAAAACCCCATAAAAAGAATTCTTAACCTGTGGGTTTTTGAGTTTTGAATGACAACATGAAATGAACAAAACTAGCCCATAAAATTAACAGGACCAGAAACATACAGCAAAGATGGGCCACCTCTTTAAATAAAAGATATGAAACTAATCTAAAATTTAAAAAGTAAAAATATTTTACTGTAAAGAGCAAGACAGGACTGAAAAATAAGTCTCTTTTAAAAAATATAAAACTATTTGTGGGGGGAAAACCACAAAAACGTGAACACGAGACGTACGACTATATCTGTAACAGACTATAGTAACACATAAAAACGTTTCCATTCTTGCAAGAGTCATTGCTTCCAACAGTCTCAAAAAAAACAGGGCTCAAAAGCTAATAAGCCTAAGCCTGAATTATCTATGTATTATTTTGCTATGTCTGAAATTCCTTTCTTAAAAAGTGTCATACTTTTAACAAAAACTGTCTCAGAACATTTGTGCCTGCAGCAGTTTTTCTGTTTGATTCTCCTTTTTACACAGTATAGCTGTGGAAATATTGTCTTGGAAGGAAGTTATCTTAATGAGATTAAAATAACACTAGAGAAGACTTAAGGAATAAAATTATCATTTTTAAAATAAACTTAGTTAACATAGCTGTATATTCTTAAAAGGACCGTTTGACTTAATTGTACTGTTATAACTGCAATATTACTGTGAGCATTAAAACTAGAAAAGAAGTATTTCAGGTAAGATTCTACCTGGAAGATTTTCTCACTGATTTCTCGTTCATGTAAAGGGACTTGCTTATAGTTTCTGAACTCTGCCACCTCCCCGTTTCTGAGCTGCAAGAGTCGGAATCTCTTTGATCTGTTAAACTCCTCATCAGACACAAAATTAAATTCTTTCTGCAACTGTTCCAATCTGAAGAAATCGGGAACATGTGCCTCTCCACTTGTAGCGACCTAAATTAGCAAAAAAATGATTAAACTTTTCATACAGAGTGACAAAAAGGTCTGTAAAATAGCTTAAGTCTTACATGCAGATTGCAAGGGTTTTCATTTTAAGCAAAAGCAATTGAGATAGATCATACAGATTGAAACACATCCTTTAAATTAGCGTTTTGTTGAGCCAAGTGTATGAGATTAGAATATAATAAAATTCTATTTCCTTGTATCACAAAAGAATAGAGGATGAAAACTACGTCATGGCAGAATAATCTAGGGAGCTGTACTGCAAAGACAATCCATTCACACAACAATTAAATAGCTCCTCAGTGTGTTGTTTAGAGAAGTCAAAGCTTCTCCAACACACCAGATCTCTGCGCACTTGTTACTAATGACCAACTTCCTATTGAGCACCATACACGTACGCCGGGAATTCCCCTGCACTTTAGAGCAGCAACAACTCAAAATCTGCATTTTGTTTTTAATTTATGAATTAGTCAGGGTGTGCATTCCCTTAGACCTATTTTTTTGCCATTGCTGAATGGATTAATAAACCATATTCATTAATACATCAACAAGCCACTCCTAAATGGATTAATAAATCAAATCTGTAGTAGACATTTTGCTTCTTAACACTCACACAAGGACCACCCTGGCACGCATGCAGACTGCCCGGGAAGATCCTGGTGACAGCTCCATTAGGCCTACAGACCTGAAAACATCACTTACCATGATCAGCTGCATTAGAGCTGCATTGTTGGGGTCATTTGGATCAAGCTTTGCTTCTGCTGCCCACTTAGCCAGTTTCTTCATATCAGTCAAGCCGGATGTGCCAATGGATGCAATGGCATCAATATTTTTTAAAGCACTAAAAAGACAAAATTAACAGAACTTACACCTAAAACACATATGATTTAGCAACATAGAAGTATTTAAAACAATTCTAGAAAAATCCAGAAAGCTCCCCACCATGTGAATAGTAAATTCCAGTGCACAATTCTGGCTGGTGAGGACACAGCCTGTGCTTGCAAAACCATTCCAGCCTTGCTTTTGGTCCTCTCTGTAATGAGCCCAAGCTCCACTCTCTATCCTTTGGATGTTCCTCCTCACTTCCTTGGATTCACAGGAGTCAAGGAAGTATGTTAAGCACTCTGGAGACGATATGTTCACCAACATGCTCACCAGGATTCTGGTATCTTCTCACAGAGGCCAACTTCGAAGCTGCTCCTACCCAAACTTCGCCACAAAAACTCAATACACCAGGACATTAGTGTTAAATACCTCAGTATTTTACTTAGTACTTATTAGTAAAATACCACAGGAGTGGATGTTGCCCCTTCTCCTGTCAGGGGTGCTAATTTGAGTCTTTGTTCTCCTACTTATTTTCAAGAAAGTTTTAAGAACTTTAGGGTCTTTCTTGTTCTTGGTTAGATTCAGCCAAATATTCAGCAGCTGCTGGAACAGCAGGTAAAGTGGTAACATCAAGGTTATCTGTAGGCACCAGTTTTTAACACTGAATCACAATTGTGCTGAAGAGCTCATGGGGAACAAAAACTGACATTACACACAAAAATCTTGTCTCTGACTTGCCCAACAGACAATGGAAAGTCACAGAGAGCTGTTAATTTCTAGAAGGTGATTCAAAGAAGAGTGTTCTACAGGTAACTTCCTTCTGAAATTCTACAATTTTCCATTTACTACAGTGATTAGTCTCCAGAGTTTAAATTTTGCCTTTGGGAATCCATCTTTATGTTTAAATCTCATGCCATTCTATTATCACAGAAGTCAGCAGGTTACTGATATGCTCATCAGCCAATTACTTGATTGGCTGCTACTTTGATCAAATACAGTAACAGAATGATTTGTATGCCAATGTCTAGCCCCTAAATAAATAAAAATCTGACAGAAACTAACCAGCTGGGAGAAGTATTTTCTCAGGATAATAAGTATAGGAAAACTCTTAAGGCTTTACAGGGGAGGTAACTAAGGATATTACAAAATCAAACTTCATGTATCATCTCCTTGACTTCATGGAATTATATAAAAGCAACAAATAATTAACAATAATCTACAAATAATTTCATCTAGACAAATAATCTACAATATCCAACATGCAGCCACAGGGCAAATTACATTATTTTGAATGGAATCACATACTCATTTCTGCAGCTCCACACGCTTCTCATGGAGAAAAATCATGGAAGAGTATTATCCTGGAGTGATCCAACCGATGAGACTTTTCGACTGATAAAATCCCTAACTGAGTCAAATCCCCACAGTAACCTCTACTGCTTTCATAGTGTAATTTTTATCACTAATGACAGATGAGGCAGTTAAAGCATGTGTCCCAACAGCCTCTCCAAATGCACTTCAGATAAGAAAGAGCCGAAGTATCTGTTCTTCGTAAAATGATTACAGGAAGGTTCATTGACAATATACTCACTTCCTATTAGCCAATCATAAAACTGAATTAATCAGCTGTCTAGAAATACAGTAATCCCTCGCTGCTTTGCGGTTCACCTATCGCAGCTTCAGATTGTCATGGGGGTTTTTCCGTGAAGACACCTCGATTCTTTGTGGTGTTTTCCTGTCTCTGCATGCACACAATGTCTCTGCTACCCCACAGGGCTAGGGGGTAGGACTGCCACGCCCCTTGGGGCAAGGCAGCTCATTTGGGGGTCAGCTGGACTTCATCCCTTATAAGTATATGCTTTATACACACTGCGTCAACCTCGCCGGGGGGATGCAGGGGCAGGTTGAAGAGTCGGTCAAAGAAGATGAAGAATATTGTCTCAACATCGGTATCAGGGAATTGAACAATACCAGGTACACTGAAAACTTAATCTAAGATCTTGATCAGCCTACCTACCAAAGTGCTGCTCCCTGGACTGTGACTGGAATGCGGTTCCTATGGAAAATTAAGGTACAAATACCCCAGAACAATGAGTGGTGTGGTGCCCAGTGTGCTGTACCGTTCTCTGGTATGGGGGAATGAAATAAACCATGCTGTACCTATTCTCCAAGAATCAAGGAACCATAACAACCTGCTGATACACCCCCCTGGCAGAAGACCACTCACTTCTAACCCTGACCACGCCTTGGTCACCCCTCTTTGGGCAATGGGCCACTTACTTCTGGCCTTAACCACGCCTTGGACACTGCTTGTCCAGGGAAAGGCAGAGCTGGCAAAAGGATCCATGGGACAAATGATGGGGGGGCAAAGTGTATAAAAGATGACCCCTAACAACAGAAACTTGGAAAGCTCTCCCCATCCTGATTGACGACGAATCTGTGAGGGACGCCTTTGAGGATTCTGTCGTGGCGGTAGCTATAACCTCTTTTCTCTCTCTTTCTCTTTTCTTTCACCCTTTCATCTATCGCGTTGATGCTTTATGGGCGCTTAATAAAGTTTCACTGTTTGATCAAAGCTAAACCCTCTCTCAGAATTTTGTTTTGTACTCTGAGATCCTACAAACCATCACGCATCCAGCCTAGCTGACTGGACTGTGACAACTGGCCACAGTGACACACAGAAGCGGAGAAGGCANCGACTGGACCGTGACAGACGGCGAGTGGTCAAAGTACCCTAATCCAGCTTTGAGCACACCTGGTGAAGGTAATATTCTCCACTGGGAGCCACTCCACGCCAAGCCCCACTGACCTCTCCCTGCCAAGCACCAAGCCCTCCCTGCCAAGCGCCAAGCCGAGCACCCAGCCCAGCTGAGCAGCAAGGAATGGCGGGGAGGGAGAGGTCGGAAGAGATTTCCTTCGCTCCCCTGTCCTGTCAGAGGGTACAGGGAGGTGCTGGGAACACCCTTGGTGCTCTGCGCCTGAGGGGGGGGCAGGGCAACAGGCATAGCTTATTTTCATATTCATTAGCTGTCTATCTTTGAAGATTACGGGTTTTGCAGGTCTCACTTAGTCCCTAACCCCTGCAAAATTGGGAGGATTACTGTAACATGCTAAAAAGTAAAATTTCTAACTATAATCTATTTACCAAAAAAATGTACCCTAAGATATCTGCAGGGGATTACAATGCAAAGCAAAACATCCAAACTTGAGGAAGAAGATTCCAAAAATTCTTGATTATGCAAGTCTGTTTTTTCTAAATACTAATATAATCAGTTTCCCCTGAATGACTGAAAATTCCTATCGTATTACCTTGGAATGCCTGTGTTTTGCCGAGATGCCGGCGGAATTAAGGGGACTCCTTTTTCTCCAACTGCCCAAGAGACACTATTGGACACCTTCCCAGAGGTCATTAAAGTCATCCTGTTGCTACCATCAGCTTCAAATGAAAAGGACACACCTATCAAGGGAAAAAAAAATCTGTAGTAGTATATTCATGCATTCAAACACAATGTCTAAACCTTTTTATACATACTTCCTGGAAATGAGGAGTCAAATAACCCGTGCCTTCATATAAATGGGGTTAATGTGAAACAACTTGACTCTGCTGCATGCTGTGGGGAAGAACCCTGCTCTACAAAATGAGGGAAAAACTCCATTACACCTACAGAAAAGCTTTCCATTTGGGTTGGAAGGAAAGGCTATGTATGCCTTGAAAGCTGTGCCAAAGGCTCTTTTTTCCTGCAAAGATACACATCATTTAATATTTCTGGCAGTTTTCAGATTCAGCATACTGTTATTAACAAGACAGAAATTCAGGGTCAAAAGAATTATGTATGACTGAAAAGTCAGCCCGAAAGCTTTGTGACATGCAATTGTAGATACGGTCATCACAGTCAAAGACATTTACACACACATTTGCTGTTCCAATTTTTTTACTGCATTTCTTCCCTCCTCAGCTTTTTATCTGTCCTGCTCTAGTTTTATCTGTATTTCATAGAATACAGAAAATTTATGCATGTCAGCCATCTCACAATGCTGCTCAAACTTATTAGAAAAACTTGAAACTCCATATGCTACTATGTACTCTTTTTATTTCCCCTTTTCCTCTCTCTCTCTTTGTTTATCTTTCTGAAATGGTTCACAGGTTATTCTGAGTTGGAAGGGACCCACAAGGATCATCTAGTTCAACTCCCAAGCAAACGCCTGCCCAGGGATCAGGCCCACAACCCTGAAGCCATGGGCACCACGCTCCATCCATCCAAGCCTCCCATCGTCTGGACCATGTCACTGAGCTCCTCATCGAGTCTTCTCTTAAACACCTCCAGGGATGGCGACTCCACCACCTCCCTGGGCAGACCATTCCAATGAGAGATCACTCTCTNGGCAGTTCAACATTTGCCTCCAGCTTGGCATCATCTGCAAACTTGCTGATGATGGACTCAATTCCCCCATCCACATCAGTCAAGCACAGGGGAAGACAAAAAATTACTCTGCATATACACTTACACAGTCTTTCAGTGTTTTAAAATATTAAATTCACTGGACCTACATTGATAAATACCTGGTTGCTCTGCAATGTCAGAGTCATGATTACTTGAATGCTCAAAAAGATCCAAATACCTCTAGCTAGTAAAGCTCCATTAATTCCACAAGCCAAATAATAAATACATACATCTTTACAGAGCTTTGCCAAGAGACAAAAATTCCACAGCAAACTTCAGTAGTAAGAGTTATGACTACTGCATGAGATTCACTTACAGAAGCTCTAAATGCTCTTTAATAGAATTTGCTCTGAAACCTGCTCCAACCTCTTACTGCTACTCAGTGTCAGCAAAATGAGAAACACGATCTGAGGAAGACAAAGTCTCCCTACCACTTCCAACTCCTTCGTGGTCCAACATCACACGCTGATTGCTGCTGAACTCTATTTCCTCCAGAGGAGCACTGCCTGTCAGAACTGCAGTCTCAGGAACAGGGATGAACACCTCAGCCAACAAGGTGGTACTGCTCATACCCGTTGTTTCATAGATCTAGAAAACACACAGTGGCAGACATAGCAAAAAGTTCACCTGTGTATTCATGAGAAGTTGAAAATACATTGTAGGGTATTTGGACAAAATGTTTTACTAAGAGCTAAGCATGAATAATTTAAGGCAATTGTGGTAATTTCCTTCCTAAAATATCCGATTAACAGACATTTAAGCTACCAGCAACTCACATGATCTGAATTCTTCTTAAAAGTATATTCTCCTCAAGTTAAGTGCAGTTATGGACATGACTAGCAATGATTAGTGTGGACAATTTTATCTGTAACAAATCAGTTCTTCTAGAACTAAGCAGCTAATCAGCTAACATACTTAATCACAGGTCCCAATTATTTAATTTTTCCCATGCAACTCATAGTCATGTTTTATATAGTTTATATATAAATCAAAAGAATACAAAATGCAGCAGTAAAGTTAAATGTCCGTGAGTGGAGAAGCAAGGAAGGAGTGTAAGATTGATAATTTACAGGTTTTTCAGTCTTCACAACACCGTCATAAAGCAAAACACAAGTATGACAGGAATAATTACATTTGATATCATCTTTTTAGAAGTTACTAAGATAAATCATCCTCTACCTGTAGTTTCAAACTCTCTGGCCAATTGATTATATGCAAATTGAAAATCTGTCCAAAGTGAACTCTAAAATCAGAACTTATTGGTCGGGTAACAGTCCTTGACACTTCTTTGGAGTTGAAAAGGACTTTTATAAATGCTGAGCGTTTCTTCACATCTTCTCGTCGCAAAACTTCTGCTCTGTAAATATGTCAAACAAGGGGTCATATAACTTTTAACAACATTTTTATTACTTGGTTATTTTTCATGAGAACTCAATTTCTTATGAGGAAACAGAACTCATCTAAATAAAGACTGTATTCTTCCAAAAAGATCACTACACAGGAATGACTTTAAAATATTCTTTTAACAGCTGTTGTATCTACTCATGAATATAAAATAATTTAAAAATGAACATGTAAAATCTTGGATCTACTAAGGTTACCTCCATATAAAATATGTTATATAGGAAAAAAAGAAGTCTCTTCTACTCATGCTTCTGAAGTTGTATAAGCAAGCAATTAATAAATAACAGCAGGAAATAACAAGCAAGGTGAATTTCAGACCAACATTCCTCTTACCGAGGACACTGCTCAGTTGGAGTTATGCTCCCTGAGAGGACCAGCTCAGGGATCAGAACAGGCTCCCCAGGTTTCCTTCTGCAGGTGTCAGCTTTTTCTCTGACCTGCTGCTCTATTTCCAGGCTGTTGGCCATTTTAGGTGGGATGGGTTTTACACGTTCCTCACCAAAATCATCATCCTCTGATTCTTCATCTAAACTAATGTCTTTTTTCTTCTTTTTCTTCTTGGACTTCTGCAGACATATAAATAATAATAATAATAATTATGTTCTTTCTGAATTTGTTTCAATCCGTGGAATTTTTTTCTCTTGTTCTCTTGATTTGTAAGCGATGAAACACACATTATGCATGTACAGTAAAATGACTGTATAATTGTAATATTACACGCAAAAAAAAATTGTGTCATTCTAAAGGACTATTTCAGATTCAGAATTCACCAATACATTCCATTCATATGGAATGCTTCAAATACAACATTTACTAAACCTTCCCTCCCAACTTTCAAAGTAAGCATGTTTCCTGAAGATTCTGCAACTATGTGAAAGAAGTCCCCATAACAGTATCAGTAGATGCACTGGATTCTTGAAAACCGTATTTGAAGCACGTCCTTTAACTTCAGTTTGCTTTGGTATCCAAAACCCAGGGTGTTCAAACTGGCCAGTCATTATATTCAAGTATAATCACCATTACCCAAGGCATCCAGGATATTGCCACAGTAGTAATTTTATTTTTGTGAAACTGAACGATTCAAACAAACCTGCGTCTTCCTCCAGGACTTCCAATCTTGTAGCTCATTTTTATACTCCTCCATTTTCTTTTCATATTCTTCCATACATTCTTCTAATAACTCCTTTATCTCAGCCTGGATTTCTGCTTCATGTGCTTTCTCATCTGACCGCTGGTCAACCTCTTCCCTTCACAACAACAATTATCAACACATTTCATAAAATAACAGCTACAATTAAGCCTGTAGCACGTAACAGAAATCTACTCCCCCATGAATTAATTTTATTATATAAGAAGTGTGTTCTATTAAAAAATACTAGCACAGATACTAGAGTTGATAGCAGACAGAATAATTATATTCATTTTGGATAGTAACTTTCTTTACTCATTAGTATGTAGGAATTCCTTTCTGTTACATGTATATTACTTGTTATTTTAACATTCACACAGGTTATTCCGAGTTGGAAGGGACCCTCAGGATCATCCAGTCCAACTCCCCACCAACTAGACCATGTCACTGAGCTCCTCATCGAGTCTTCTCTTAAACACCTCCAGGGATGGTGACTCCACCACCTCCCTGGGCAGACCATTCCAATGAGAGATCACTCTCTCTGTGAAAAACCTCTTCCCTAAACTCAAAAAGAACAGTGGTAGGCTCAACCAGCGCCAGACACCACTCAAAGTCTTACTTTTTCACATCCTTCACATCATAATTGTAAACTCCCAAATTAACTAATCTCATTACAACTCTACTGCTGGCAAATCAAGTACAAAAAGTGTTACCAAAACATACTTCCTCAAATAAAGTCTGATGGGTGTGTTAGTAAACTTCTGAAAGTCTCGGAGGGATTTAATTTGTTTCCAAACTTTGATAATGGTCTTAAGCAACGTTCTGTCTTTTTCTTGTTCAGCATCACGAAGTCTTCTGGTTTGTCTAGAAATACACACATCAATCAGGATTGTCTAATTCAGTGGAACAGATCAAAGACTTGGGATACCAGAAACCAACTGATGTGGGTTTCATTTTGATTGATGGCTGCAACGGTTTAAATCCAACAAGCACGAAGCCCAGACTTTAAGATGGCAGGATTTGATTTCCTTCTGTACTCCTGTCTCTTGCATTTCAAACAATGTGATTTCAATTAAGTTTATTCTCTAGAGATCTCAAAGTTTTCGGAAATGCTTATTACAGCTGTGCAGAATTAAAAACATTTTAAAGTCAATTCACATAAACAACGGCCAAGGAAACCTACACTGATGCTGGGAAGTAATGCTTATTACAAGCATATCACAAAAGATTTAAAACTTCTTGTGCTTCTAGCTCCAGTAAAAAGGACTTACAGAGATAATGTAGTAAGAGAAGTTCTTTGATAGCCCTACAAATTCCTTAACACAAACAAAATTAACATGGCCTTTGTTTTCTCTCAGAATTGGGATTTCACATTTCCACCCTCTGTATCAGCTTGTAAAAGAGCTATTCAGTAGCATCGTTAATGGCCAACACACATTTTTGACGTAAATGTCCAAGCAGCACAAGCACAGACTGATTCTTGTACTACCTTGGTAGATAAAACATGTCTAGTAAAAATAATGTGATTAAAAAAAAAAAGCAAACCAACACATTACAGCTTGTAACATTCAAAGAATGTGGAAGACTGAGGCTCTTAGAGCTGAGAGAAGAAATACATCATATATCATTTAAAAGCATTAATTTAGCCAAAACAATAAACAAAAAAAGACAAGACTTTTCAGAAATCAATATAAGTAACTTCTCCACTTCATCAGCCCAGCAGTTTGAATATTACTTATCCATGCAGCTTAACAAACTTTGCTTTTTTGTCCTCCAGATGAAGCTAAAAGATGAAACTTAAAAGACATGGGGAACACATAGGTCAGTAATTCCACTTATCCAATGTACTGGATTTGGAAGCAGGACCTTTCAGCAGAGAATCACCTCTACAGAAATACATCACCCACAAGAACCTGAATCAGAAGCACACACTGGCTTCCTCCTTCAGGAAACGAGGACAGTAGGACTGAAATTGCTAATTTGCAAAAGTTTTCTGTATTCAGATGACATTTCTTCCTCTAACCACTGGAAAACTACAGCTCTGATCTTGAGACAGCCAAGTGTATATACCTGTTATGTTAATGGACAACAGAGGAAATAATTAGATTATTTTCCATGCTACAGTTTCCTCATGTCTGTAATTTCTCATGGATGTCCTACACTGACCATCAGGACAATGCAATGTTGAAAGAGAGACAAGGCAGGTCAGATGTTTTTACCAACAGATGTGGCCCAAGTTAGTATTAAATACTCTGGCAGCAAAAATTCCTGAGACCATCTGAGCTTTGTATGTGTAAAGCTTCCAACAATAAAGCTGCAGCCAGAAAGAATTACAGATATGAAAATCTCTAACACCAGCCAAGCTCATCTCATGTTACTTATGTAACACTGATCTCACTGATTTCAGCTCAGTTTCTCCAGATTCTTAATAGCCAAAGAACTGAAGAACTCAAGACCTAGAAAAACACTTCTATCCAGAAGAAATATTTTATTGAATTAAACATCAAACAAGACATGACCTAGTCTAAATTTATATTTATTTAAAACATTACATTATTGTCTACTTTTAGATTGTGAAAAAAATCTTCAGATTTTTATTACCTTCTATTTAAAAAGGCTGTTCAGCATGCGTGACCAAAATAACTTCTTTTTTATCATGTTCTTTACACTTACAGTTCACCACTGTCCATCTTCAAAAAAATATAGAAACTAACAGTACCAAGCCAAAAACTGTAACATATTTTTACTACTCAGCTAAGGTCCAAGAATAATACTTGTAATCTTGTAAAACAAAAGTCTACCATTTTATTTGTATTAACCCATTGGCAAAAACATGAGCAAAATACCAAAGGATGGGAAGCAAATCAAGAACACTTATGTAATAAGGAACAGCATGAAAAAAACGGGGGGCTTTGTTCAAAAAATTATGTTATTGCATTAAAAGAGCTTAGTGCATCCAGGTGCAGTCTACTGAAACTTTAATTAGATTTTAATTGTACAAAACACACCACTAAATAGTTAAGAAGTAATTAATAAGATTTACTCAAATTAGGCCACTTTTGAATCAAAACTTCAGCCCAAACTGTATTTTCTGCATCATTTTTTCACGTGACTCGTCAGCGAAAACTCTTAAATCCTCAAAATTCTTCTAGAGCTATTTACACCCCGAGTTTAAAAGTCTGACATGAATCATATTCTGTGCTAATATGTAAAGGGAAAAAGCAATACACAGTTTTAAAAAAGAGTGATTTAATGAATTGATACCTGATCTCCATTTTGTATTCAGGTATGCTCTGCTGTGCCACGTGAACACCATCACCTCCTCCACTGCACTGCACGGCATTCCTCAAAGCATGCAGCTTAAATGAACAAACAAACAAACAATTAACTGATGGCTTAATGAGGCACACAAAGTAAAGCACCTGGATGTGAAAGAGCTCCATTACTACAGGACAGAAAACTCGGAACTGTCTTGATTCTGCAATTACAGGGTTTTGCTGTGTCTGTGAGGGGATGATTCTTCAACATGAAATTCTAATTAGGAACTCGGGATGTATCAGGGAGATTTACCGACTTTGGTGAGTGCAACAGATCTAATCAAGAGGAAAAGAGTGACCTGGGGATTATTCTGAAAGCTCAGGAATCAAAGGAATAGAGGAGGGGAGGTGGGGGGGAGAGGAGGAAGGCAAATCTGAAAAAAACCTCCCAGCTTTCACAAAAGTCGACAAGTCCTTTTTGCAGGGAGGAAGGGCCAGTAAGGCAATCCTACAAACCCACAGAATGATTACAGTTAGAAAAGACCTCCAAGATCACAGAGTCCAACCTCTGACCAAAGACATACCACGATGTCAACTAAATCCCTTCTTCACTGGAAGGGTTGTCAAGCTCTGCAACGGGCTTCCAGGGAAGTGAATGAGTCACCATCCCTCCAGGTATTTAAAAGATGTTTAGTTGTGGCACCTGTTTACAACTACCTGAGGGGAGGTTGCAGCCAGGTGGGTGTGAATCTCTTCTCTCAGGCTGAGGACACGGCCTGAGGACATGGCCTTAAGCTACGCCAGGGGAGGTTTAGACGGAATGTTAGGAAGAGGTTATTCACAGAGAGAGTGATCTCTCAGTGGAATGGTCTGCCCAGGGAGGTGGTGGAGTCGCCATCCCTGGAGGTGTTTAAGGTCAGACTGGATGAGGAGCTCAGTGACATGGTCTGGATGGTGGGAGGCTTGGATGGATGGAGCGTGGTGCCCGTGGTTCCACACTTGTGGGCCTGATCCCTGGGTGGGTGTTCGCTTGGGAGTTGGACTGGATGATCCTGTGGGTCCCTTCCAACTCAGAATAACCCGTGAACCTCGGGACATGGTTTAGTGATGAACTTGTCAGTGGATGGACTCGATGACCTTAAAGGTCTTTGCCAACTTTAATGGTTCTATAGGTTCCTGTAATGCAGACATGGAGAACCTAAATATCCCATTTCACAAAGAACAAACACAAATCCTTCAAAAGCAATGTTTTATATAAAAATTCTGAAGTATCTGTACACCACCTACTGACCCTCGTTACACTAATACAAAAATGACATTGTGTTATACTAATGATTATTTTTCCCTTGTAATAGCTCTTGAAAGTCTTATGTGTCATTCACTGGAAAACATTTTGGCTACTCTAAGGAATACTACATAAATGTCATTGTATTCCTTCTACCTTAGAGTTAATCTAAAATTGAAGATCAAAGAAATTCATCATCTTAAAAATGCAATTCTGCACTGAACACATGGCAACCTCACTCAAGTATTTAGGTTTTTAGCTTCTGACAAAATCAGCTTTTACCTGAAACTGTCACACCACTATCTCAATAAGGAATGATGGCACAACAGAAATACCTTGTCTGTGAGAAGTTTAGTGAGATTCTTCTGTTTTCTTGCCAAATACTGATCATATAACTGAGCCAGTTTAGCTGCTAACACATGCTCACGACTAAAACAGGGATGATGGGTGAATATCAGTCCAGAAATATCAATATCCAATTGAAACAGCCCCTGAAAATCTCCAGGTTCAACAAAATACTGATTGGCAGATGTCATTTTTATTGCCTGGGGGGGAAAAAAAAAGGATTTATAAACTCTAACAACACTATTTTACAAAGACTTTCTGTATCAGAAAATGCCCCATTTAGCACTGTCTACATTTAACTACTGAGTCTTAAACTGTGCTTAAACTTTTGCTTTATTGACAGGTGGGTGGCACAAAACCACCACAGATAATCTACACAACAGAATTTTTATAGCCTCTTTGAGGCTGAAATAAGTCATCTGTACTGAAGGTTTTGCTGAACAACACCACTGAATTAGAAAAAGAAAAGCCTGCTAGTTCTCTTTTTACACATTTAGTATTGCTTTATTTCCCCTTAGAACTAAGCTCTAGGATAAACAGTCCAGGTCTCAGAGAACAGCCCTCCTTGTAGACAATTTGGATTGTACAGATTAGGAAATATGTTATTTCCTTCCCCATTCTAATGCCAGGAAAATTCAGACCAATGAAGTTCAATGAAAGTTTTCAGCAACAGAATTTAAAAGTCTGTTTCAACCCACTGCAGCTGAAAGGCATTCATGGTTTACATCCCCAAGTCACTGAAATCAGAAGTGGATTAACACTTCTTCCAGCCTGACTACTGCTGTTTCCTTGTAGAATCCTTCCAAAGAGACTCCTCAGAGATATTCTGGTACCATAAAAGTTGTTAGTTATGTAGTGTCTGTTGCAGACTCTTCCTGAGAATGGGAAAAAGGGGGATCCCATAAAGGACCCCTAACCTCAATGTCTTACTACAGCGATTTGAATATTTACATGTCACAGTTCACATAAAAACGCTGCTCTTGGAACGTAAGCCCTCTTGGCCTAATCTTTACAAGACCTAAGCAGTAAACTTTTCCTGCCTTCAAAAACACCCTGCACAGATTAATGGTACTGGATCCATCCTGTGAATTGTGTATTTATAACCAGGATCAATTAAAGGGCCACGTTTAAATCTCTATCAACAGCGACAGTAAGGAACACTTTTGTGTCCCAGAAGAGCAATCTACTTCAGGGTCTTAGAAGTTAGTTGCTCTAAGAGGGTAATAGAGTGCTAACAAGCAGAACAATTAAAGCCTGCTTCAAGCTTGTTGGATTGCTTTAATTGAAACTTATTTTGATTTGTACTGATTGCACGTTGCAACTGCTGTTTGCAAGTTGTGAGCTGTGGCTGAGGGAAAAATAGAAATAAAACCACCTGCAAATAAAAACCAAACCAATGAAAAACCAGAAACACCATGCCTACCTTTCTATACACTGTTTCAAGTTCTGGTGCAATGCCTTCTTCAAGTGAGAATATTGGAGGCCTGGTAGAAGACTGTTTAATTGGATTAGGCAATGCTAAGACTTTGCCATCATCACCAAACCACTCCTTCCCCTACAAAGAAAAACAGAGTTTTATGCTATTTCTAAGCTTTACAGAAATTATTTGCAAAATTATAGTTCTTATTAAAAAAATACAGAATAAAAGGTGATGATTGATTGTTTCTCACTGAAATAACCAAAGCTTTCCTGAGACACCAAAATGAAACCTTCAAATATACCACGGGTAGGTTTTGAAATCAAAGCCCAGAGGTCTCTCAAACTTTAACAATACTGATTTGTTTTCCCTTCAAGATTCAGCGTTACAGATTTGAAAGGAAAAAGAATCAACACTTAGATCACTGATTTAAATGTTACTTTCTTAAATCACTAAAACGGAAAGAATTTAAGGGTTTTTTTACACAAGAGCTAAATGGCAGATCAAATCATTTATAATAAATAAATTTTCCAGTCCACAACCTGAAGCAGCAGTTCCCAGTCTATAAAAGACTACAAACCAATCGTATCCATGGCTTCACATGTTGAACATGTGCATCATTCATCCCTCTGTTCTCCCAACCAGGACTCAAATACAGCTTAACCCAGTGCAGCTGCCCAAAGATGCTGTCCTGCCCTCTTATTTCCACACCTGGAAATAAGTTTAAGCTGACTGTAGAAACAAACATTGACATCATAACCATGATGCAAACCCAAATTGATTCACAAAAGTATCTCTGCTATCCCACACACAGAATCATAAAACAATGTAAAGGGCAGCTGCTGAACAGGAACTTAAATCTATACTGAACTATACACATCTTACTGTGTGCAGCAGAGAAATACTGCAGGACAAAATACATCCAAGCCACCTTCCCATGTGTTCCCATAAGATGTTCTTTAAAATCTGGAAGGATTCCAAGACCTTTTCAGATAATCTACAGCAATATTTGATTACTATTGCAGTCTGGTCATTGAGGCCACAAGCAGAGCCAGGAAGACACCAGTTTCCTAAGACCTCTAACAATGGGGTTACACTAAGAACATAATCCTACAAAAATCTATTTCCCAACATCTGATGTGGCTGAACATTTTAAAGACAAAAGCCCCATATTAGCATGACTATCCACCTGTGCAACTATAACAAAATAAAGTACTGATAAACACCAACAATTAGGAAGGTAGCAGTGACTTACTTGCTCCTGTCTGAGTATTCTGTTTTCTAAAATATTTTGATTAGACTGTGACACCAAGGGCCTTTCTCCTGTGTACAGACCTTCATCCTCAAGGTACCGAGGCTGCATGTTCCTAGGTATCTTCTCAGAAGCAGGCACTAATAAGAAGTTCAAGAGAAAACAACACAAAATATCTTGTAACTCTAGCTGTAGTTTGTTAATTCTCTAGGAGCTTATGCAATTCTTTAAATGAGGGGCACTGCATATCAAGCATCCTGTAAGAAATCTTTTCCTACATAGGACAAAAAAGGGAAATAAATATATAACTGAAACAGGTCCTCTTCTTAATCAGGACAGATCTACAGTTTATAATTCTCATAAAAGTGTCGCAATCTTCTGAACTGGTAATTAAAAGGTTCCTCACCCCAAAATACACACTTCAAGTAATTTAGTGGAGTTTAGATTTAATGGTTGCTTTCACAACAGTGTAAAACTTTAACTAACATTAATCTGAACCATTATTCAAAAATAGTTTGCTTAAGCTAAATAAAAGTTATCCCCTGCCTTGGAAAACAGTAGTTCTGACTGCTTCCAGTGCAATCTAGTTACAAGACACGAAAAAACCAAGGCACACAATGTCAAGTATTCTGACTTTGCATTGCAAGTTGTACCAGTATCGTTCTGGTACAGACCACTGAGAAACTTGTTTTTGTTTCTTCCAGTTCAAATATTAAATAGCAAGTGATATTATAATGCCATTTTTTAGGGCCTTGAAGTTCTATGAGAAAAGGCAAAAAGGTCGTAGACACGCTCAGTGTTGACTAACTACTTCCAATTCACAAAATTCCTACCTGTAAGCATGCTGGGAATGAAGAGAAATTCTTTTTCCCTTTTCAGTTGTTCAGAGTAGCTTTCACATTCAGCAGGTTTCACTACTACAAAATCATCATCTCTCTGCCCCATGAATAAATCACCATCTTTCACTAGGCATACATCTTCATCCTATAGGTTAAGTGCAAGCATCTCTCTTAGTCTGGCTGTTTCTTAAGGGTTTCTTGAGAAAGTATACTTTCAGAATTTTTAAGGAAACAGAAGTTGCCATTTTGTGCTAGACTACTAAAATTTATTCAAGAAATCGGAATAAAAATATAAACATTTATCCTATAGCTCAGACCGTTTCATCCTCCTCTTGTTCATCTTCATGGGTTTCTACACATTCCTCTTCTGTCTCAACTTCTTCATTCAATCCATTCCTTTTCCTGGCTCCAGCTTTCATATTCTCTGGTCCAGCATCAAAATTGAAGGTAAAGAAATTATATGCTTCTTCCTCAGAAGGAAAATCATTCTGAAACTAAGAAGACAAACATATTATAAGACAGCATTTATAAGAAAAGTAGGGCAAGTGAATAAATTTTTCCATTAATAATATAAAACAGCAACATGTATAAACACTTGCCACAGGATAGTTAAAAGTTTCAATTCTGGCCATAATGCAAATATCCAACTGAATGACATGAAGAGAAATTTCTAATGATTTTTTGCCTCCCAAGGACACAGGATCCTTTAGCTTTAGGATGAATTCTTTAACAAAAGAATTAACAGTAGCATCTGTAAAATGCTTTAGGTGAATACCAACTTGTGACATTCAATAAAAAGGATTTAAACAGAAGAAACATTTTCCCTCCAAGCTCCAGTAATTGTGTCCAGATGGATTTACTTGAATTTTTGGCCTTTTTAATCAAATGACCCAAATCCATTCTCATATTGGATGAAGGCTCCCTTTATATACTTTAACTGTTGGCATACTCTGTTCATGAAATTTTAAATTAAATAAAACCTTCTCCGCTGCTTAAGACTAAATTCTGACCGCTTCTTCAAAGAGAATCACGAAGCCATAGCTAGTGCCTAAATTAAATTAATATGGATTATTGAAAGGAAGGAATTGGTACTCACAGTTGACTTTTGCTTAAGCTTTTTCACAGAATCACGGAACGTTACTTTTGGTGGTGAGTGGGATTCATCCACTTGCATCTCTCTATATTTATCATTATCAGACTGCATAAAAATAGGTAACGTGTTAGAATGCATTTAGTGAACTATAAAAAAATGCAGAGAGTTGAATACAGTCGCAGTAATCCTTGACTACGTCGAGGTTCACCTACGGCAGATTCAATACATTGTGGATTTTTTTCCCTGCCAAGCACTGATTTTGTTTTCCCCCCCTCAGGTCGTGTGTGACCAGCAGATGTTTGCACATGTGTAGCAGCTGCCTCTCCTGAGGCACCCTAAACGTCTTCACTGGTGATGGGATCATTGTTTCTGAACTCCTCGACACAAGTGGCCACGTGCTGATCTCCAAAGGGGGAGAAATGGGGCAAAAATGGCAAACGTTCCCCTCAGCAAATGAGAGCCTGGCAGACAGGGCAGGCTGGGCAGCAGCAGCAGTTCCCAGGCAGGGCACCACTGCCCAGGGGAGGGAATCTAGGTGCTTCTCAGATAACCAGTGCTGCAAGGAAGAAAAACCCTCTTTGGTATTATTCAGAAAAGGTGGCTCACGTTGCTTGGGCGCTGAAATACAGACTTGATTATCTGGTTTATTCTCTCTCAAACAGTGACTGCTAGGCTACTCTCAAACACTACAGATGGTACTCCCTTGCCTTTTCAAGAAAAAGAGCAGCATGTTTATCCAGTCCCCAGTTTTCCGAAGCCTTATCTGTCCCCACACACAGACCACTGTAAATGTCACTGGTTTTGAGGTTCAGCAAGTTCATTTAAGGTCATTTTCATCAGACTCAGCCAACACAAACACATCGACCATTCTATCTGGTTTTCCTGCTTGTGGCCTGAATTATTAGATCAAAGGAAGACACTTCTCAAGCTTACAGCTATTCCACCTAAAATTCAAGATAAAATAATAGCAAAAAGAAGATCTCAGACCCTGTCAAACTGATGGCCACTTGTTTAACAACAAACCAATAACTCATATGTGAGTAAATAAGTACAGTAAACAAAACCAACACATGGAAGGTTTCAGATACGCCTTATGTAAAACTAATAAACATGTAACTCTAATAAGAGCATCAACTTTTGTATTTTCCTAAAGCAAACACTAAATTCCTAAAATGTAGGAAACTAAAAACTAATTCCTGAAGCTTCACTACTTAACTGAAAGCTGTAACAATGACTCATTATGGGATAACACTGACAAAGCTCCCATCACAACCTATATGAAAAGGTAATTCTTCCCTAGACAAGCAATTTAGCCAGGCTAATTCATAGTTTGGAATTCCAGATAAAAGCATGACTGCTACATGCTGGGCATACACATTCTTTAGAACACTAGCAATCTCTTCATAAATTTTGAAGAAGATGAGTTATTTTTTGTTATTTTTTTAACACAAAATTCGATTTTTAACAAAGAATATGCTTATACTAAAAAACCACAACATAAAATAAAAATCAGGAAATACAACACAGTATAATGACATAAAGTTAATATCCAGCACTTAGCAATTACAAATTTATATAAAGCTATAACACAGTTGTCTTTTCTGTCACAGTAAATTTTAAACATTTCAAGGCATCTTAAGCAACGGACTTCATGACCCTCAAAATGAAAGAACTTTCACATGGTGTCTACACTACAATGAAAGCAAATTGTTATTGTTAAATATATACAATAAAAGCAATAATCAGAAGGGTTCCTTCCTGGTTACTAATTCAAGCAGTAATTTCGATGAATGAAACTGATCTTCAAGACTGTGTAGCCTTTGATTTATTTTATGTTTCACATTCAGTCTCTCATTATCAGGGTAGCAAGACACAATGCACTTTCTTACCACTTCATCCAGTCTGACTTCTGTTTTTCTTTCCCTGATGCCTTTTAAATGCCTTGGTTGGGGACTGGGGTCTTCTTGCGACAAAGTAATTTCAGCTTTTGACTAAGTAAACAAATGAAAAAAACGCTTAGCTATAATAAAAAGACAATAACATCAAAGCTACAATAACTTCCAGGAACTCAACAACCTATCCATGTTTATGGTAGAGACGGACTCTTTTAACTGTATAATCAGCTTAAGTGATTTTATAGACCTAGATATTAATATCTCTTAATAAACCATGCAGTGAACTTAGAAAGAAATCCATTGATTTCAAATAATGAAGGGAATTTTCTGACAAAAAACACAGGAGGATCCTGTAATGATTGTTACCACCTGAATTATAAAACAATGATACCTATTATGGTATTACAAACAAATAAATAGAAGCTTTAAAAAAAGAATACAGCGATACAGAAGATAATTGTACTGATGAACTATTATTTCGGCATTAGAAATAAAAAAAGCAGATATCCCAACTCAGACTCACATAGCACACAACAAGTAGAATGAAGTGGGTGATATTTATAAGATTAAGGTCAATCAAACAGGGCTTAAAAGGATTCTCACCTTTGCAGCTTTTAGTTTCTCCCTCATTCTCTGTCTAACAGAAAGTTCTGCAGAGCCCGTCCTTGAGGTAGAAGGAACAGGTGGCAACTCTGAAACAGAAAAGACATGGTAACATGTTTAAATTAAATATTTTCTGAAATAAATGTATGTCAAATAAAACCATCTACATCACGCCCCATATTCCAACAGAAAGAACCTGTATGATAAAACTGAATGAATAAAACCTATTTTGGAATTCAGTCCTTAAAGACTATCACTTAAATCTCTTTAACTGTGATGGATCTACCTTTCATTATATAGAATGAACCATCTTAAGTAATGCATATACACACTTTTTTCCTGTTAAAAATACATAAAGAATTACCTGGTATTTTATGAGCTGTTAGTCAGAGCTGTCTCAGTTAATTCTGAATGGTGTTGTGCTATAAAACCCAATACAGAGTGGAACAGTAAAGAAATTACACACTTGGTTCCTATTGCAGCTTAGAGTTACTTGCTTTTTGTGACAAAATATTAATTTTTCCAGCAGTATTTTTGTGCTGTAACTCGAGTACCATCAAGAGAGTAAGATGCATTTTACCCTGTCCCAGGTATGAGTGACAGCATCATCAAGTAATTCCCAATTTCACACATAAACTACTCTCAGCTCAACTTGTGCCACCCGTCTGGAATCCACAGATCAACTCCTCCAAATCCAAGGGCAGTCTGGCCCCTACATGACTGAACTAACTCAACTCACACAAAGAGAAAACTTACTAGAGATGTAAACAGGGACAGGAGACCCTGCAGACCTCAGACCACGCAGGGATGCACTCAGGAGAGCCTGGACTTGAATCTGGCAATGGCATTGCCAGATTCTTCCACCCTGATGGCCAACAGGGTGGAAGAATACAAGTGTATTAACAGAAAAAAAGAAGACTCGGAAAAATACTCACCAGCTGCTCAATGGGGCAGGGGACCAGGTGACATTAAAAACCAAGTAATCAGTGCATCCTTCACTGCAGTTTTTACTGCCACATGAAACACCAGGCCCTAGAGACCAGCAGCAAAGCCTGGGGCAGCAAAAATTTACCTGCACTAGAGGAAGACCAGGTAAGGCCGTATTTAAACAAACTGGGCATACGTAAGGCCAAGAGTTCTAAGGAGATGCTCCCACGAGCGCTGAGGGAGCTGGTCAATGTCACCGTAAGGTCACTCTCAATGATCTTCAACAGATCACACAGTGATGATCAAGGGTGGGTGCTGAGGATCACTTCTGTCTTCAAGATGGGGAATCTAGGGAACTACAGCCTGGTCAGCCTCATCTTGATGCCCAAGAAGGTGATGGAGCACCTAATCCTGGAAACCATTGCCAAACTAGACAAAAACTTGGAGTCATCAGCACGGATTGGCAAAGGGGGTAAACTTCTACCTCACCAATGAGACAATTTTCCATGATGAGATAATTCCATTAGTGGATGAAGGGAACATTCTCATGAAGAAACAACTGAATATGGACATATGCAGATGGACTGAACTCTTAGGCTGAAAGGGTGTTAGACCATTACCAGAATGCCTGCTATCATTAGAACTGTACCCCCAGGGCTGTTTGCAAACAAAAAAACCTCAACATTCACTCTTCAATCCAAAGAATTCATCAAAACTCTACATCCTTTAGGATCAAGTGCTCTCTGCTGATCCTGTGAAACATATAAATTTAAATCAGTGGCATAGGGGATTTTTTGATAGACAGTAAATGGTACCAGTAAATACTCAGGCAACCGTGTGATTATGGAAAAGGAGAATTACTGCTTGTTGTAGACTTTGAATTGCTGCTCCTCCAAAAAGTCCAGGCTTTTCTTTCATAATTAAAACTGAATGTGAACACATTTTTGATAACCAAACTTATCAGGGTCTCCTTTTCCTTTGGAGGAGTGATGGACTTCCTTCCCCTTATCTTCCACATATAAAATCCTCCTATAATTTCTTCATGTAAATGCAGTAAATATTAGTAGGGTGATCCTGTACCCTACTGCATTTCCTGATACACAAATCAAAAGAATTAATAATTATCCATTATCTCATACATGGAATCCTTACATTCTTTTGCTCTCTTCTGAACTTCTGTAAGTAGCTTTTATTTCCACACATAACACTCCAGGTAAGTAAGTTTTTCCAGTTATCATCACTTACAGAATTACATTATCTGTCCATTCCTTGAGCCAAATACTGATTGTTCTTTGCCCTTAAGAAAGAACATAGTTTGACATGGTCTTAAGTAAAGGGTGTTTTCAGGTTCATATAAGGCATTACAGTCATGAAAAGGAGATAAAACAGCAAAGGGTAAGGGCCACGGACCTGTAATGTCACAGAACATACATCACATTATGGCTGATTCAATATTATACCAAGAGCTTTACTGGCAGCAGCAAATACTGTATGTTGAAAACAAAACCTAAACATTTAAAGACTACCTGCAAGGCCAAAGTCACAAAGTGCAATCTAATTTCTAGGACTACAGTTCACCCTCAAACAGAAAAAAACCACATTCAGATAAAGCCCACTACTATTGACTCCACTCAAAAACATCAAAAGATTTTGGAGAATCCCAGTCTTTCCAAATTACACAATTTACTGCCTGTATTTGTAAAAAAGAAACATTAACTGTATTTGGAAGCTTTCAATAGCGGAGACAGAAATAAGGAAGTACTCCATAAGAGACAATACACAGAAAAACCTATTTGCATTTTGTCTGCAAGGAATGCAGAACGAGTAAGAACTGGGTGAGAATTAATGGCAAAACAGAGGACAAGATCTAGATAATTATTTATCAGACGGAGCTAATTAAAAACCACCACTGTAGGGTATCCAATAACCAACTGGCTGCACCAGAGCCAGAAAAAAGTCAGTGATTCTGAGAAATTACGGAGAACAGGCCAGTCCCAAACTCCCAGGTCTTTTTTAAGAAACAAGAAGCATGTCACAGAAGCATAAACAAGCCTAACACAGAGCTGGAAACATCCTTTAATTGTAGATGTCTGCAACAAGCACCGTATTTTGCAAAAACATGTTTAAGGACAATACACACATTTTGGCAAAATATGGTATCAACTAAAAAATAAACATGTTCGTATTTAACAGGATTTTCTTTTTACTGACTTTTTAATATTCTGCTCTTATTTAGCTCTTTTATGCATGCAATTTAAGTTAACCATAAAACCATGCAGTAAGAGTCACCACATTGATCTTGTCTAAAGTATTTAATAGGAATATTGCAGAGGTTCCGCCAAAGAAACTGAAGATACGTTTTTGAGTACCAACCACCTCTCTTCTTTCCAAGCCTGCAATGAGACATTCAGTTTTAACAGCTCTGCACCGCATCACTCTCTTACTCTCTCCTACTTTGTGAGTAGAACATTTCGCATGGGACAGTAAAAATAGTACATCAATAAATCTATACATCTTCACACTCATGAATAATAACACTGCAAGCACAAAACATGACGTTCACAGAATCCTTAGGGTTGGAAGGGACCCCTGGAGATCCCTTAGTCCAACTCCCCTGCCAAAGCAGAGTCACCTAGAGCAGGCTGCAGAGGGACATGTCCAGGTGGGCTTTGAACATCTCCAGAGAGGGAGACTCCATGAGTTCCCTGGGCAACCTGTTCTAGTGCTGTGCCACACTCAGCGTAATGAAGCTCTTCCTCATGTAGAGGTGCAACTCCTTGTGTTTTATTTTATGGCTATTGCTCCTTGTCCTGTCACTGGGTACCACTGAAAACAGTCTGGTACCATCCTCCCGGAATCTGCCTTCAAAGTATCTCAAAGATACTGAATTTATACGCATTAATAAGAGCCCCTCTCAGTCTTCTCTAGACTAAACAGGCCCAGCTCCTACAGCCTCTCTTTGTAAGGGAGATGCTCGACTCATCATCTTTGTGGTCCTCTGCTATGCCCTCACAGTAGCAGCTTCTGTTTCCTGAACTGTGGAGACCAGAACTGAACACAACACTACAGATATGGCCACACCAGCGCTGGGTAGAGAGGGACAATCACCTCCCTTGACCTGCTGGCCACACTCTTCCCGATACAGCCCAGGACACCACAAGGGCTCACTGCCAGCTCATGGTGAACTTGTCATCCATCAATACTCCCAGATCCTTCTCTGCAGGGCTGCTCTCCACTCAACCCCCAGCCTATACTGGTGCTTGGGGTTNGGGGAAGGAAAAGGGCGAAGGAGTCGCATCATCCCGGGCGGTGCATCCCCCAGCAGCGGGCCGGCAGCGGGGGCGGCAGCGAGCGCGCATGCGCGGGACACGGGCGGCAGCGCTGCCCTGCCCAGAGCAGCGGCCTGAGGCGATTTACCCCGCTGATTAGTGATTTATTATTCATATATATATATACATACATATATGTATGTTTCACTGACGCTCTTAACTGATGCAGGCTATCGTACTGACGCCGCCCAAATTCAGCGCACACTGCTGTTTGTTAGCAAGGTGAAAGCCTGTGTGCACCCACACAGCNAGAGTTTCCTATCATCAGTAAACTGAAACCAGTACTGATCCCCAGGGAACACCACTGACTACAGACCTCCAACTGGATTCCACTCTGCCGATCACACCCTCTGAGCTCTGCCATTCAGCCAATTCATGATCCATCTCATTGCCCATTCCTCTAAGCCACGTTTCCTGAGCTCACCTACAAGGATGTTACGGGAAACAGTGTCACAAGCCTTGCTGAAGTCAAAGTAGACAACACCCACAGCTCTCCCCTCGACACATCCTGCCATGTCACGACAGAGGGCTATCACATCGGTCAAGCAAGATTCCCCCTTGGTGAATCCACACTGACTTCTCCCGGTGACTTTCTCTTCTCTCACATGACCTCCAGAATCATCCATTCCATCATTTTTCCGGGGACGGAGGTAAGGCTGCCCGGCCACTTCACATTCAGGTACATCACAGAATCAGNTTTCACTGACGCTCTTAACTGATGCAGGCTATCGTACTGACGCCGCCCAAATTCAGCGCACACTGCTGTTTGTTAGCAAGGTGAAAGCCTGTGTGCACCCACACAGCATCTTGGCTTATCCTTGCGGTTTATTCCGAGTTGGAAGGGACCCANACCCCTGAAAAGCGTTAAGGCCATTTCATAACCTAATCATGTTTAGATGCGATAGGTACGTGCCTGAACAGGAGCCTGTCTTTGGCGTGCAGCGCCCACAGCACAGCCCGAGCTGTCCCGGCAGACACAGCCCCCCCTGGCCAGGACATCCAGGCCAAGCTCCCGCAGCAATCGGGGCCGGGACACCCGAGCCCAGGCCAGCGGCAGCACCGGCCGCCCCCGCCCGGCCTCACTCANGCTGTAATAAAGTGGATTTTTCTCCTATCGCAGGAGGTTTGGGGGCTTTTTATCACTTTCTTATGTTTCACTGATTCACAGAATCACACAGAATCACAGAATCAGTAAGGTTGGAAAAGACCTTAGAGATCATCAAGTCCAACCTATCACCCGTTACCTAATCTAATCTAGTCAAACCTGTTACCTAACCTGACCTGTTGCCATCCTACTACCAACACATCATCCTACCTATAATATCTTCTGCAGACGAGAAAACAGGATAACTTCATGGTTTCGCGGCTTCCTCGATACTGGGCGTATTTATTGGTATTTAAGGAATAATTTGAAGATCATTTAATCAACTAAGTGTTGGATTAAAAGAACTTAAACCCCACGAACATTAAATGACGCCATTTAACATACAGCCTTAGCATTTAAAAAAACAAGTAACAGATTATTTGATTCTTTAATAAACAACTGGACGCAAGAAACGACAAAACTCTCCACTAGTTCGGAGGTGGTTTCCAAGCGCTGAAAACCAACAACAGAAACACAGCGAAGGTTCTTTTCCTGCTCTTTTTTTTTTGTTTGTTTTCTAGGATTAATTCTAAAGCACCTAGAAAAATATTTGGAAGTGCAATGGTACTGAAACAGAGCTAAAGGAAAATGTTTGTTTCCTACCTGGGTTTTCTCATACAGCAGCTCTGGGAGCACAGGCAAGAACCAAGCACAACACTCCCCCTGGCAACGATGCCTCAGCTGTGCTTTTTCAGAAAAGGAGTCAAATTCTCCTGCTTGAACCACTAAAAGGCTTCTGGCAGACTTGTTTTTATAAACAATTCAATTTACCGTAAAAGGGAAAGTCATAAATAAAATCTAGGGAGGATTCAGCTCCTGCAAACAATGACCATTCTGGTTACTGCAGTGACTTTAAAAAGCAAACATCTGTAGTTTATTTTTGCAGGATCAAGGATGGTCTTTTGGGACTGAAATACTACAATCAAATAGTCAGTCGTCCTAACTTTACATACTTAATTTTGCTAAATTATCCGACTTGATTTTTGTGTACTTCTTCTAAAGTAAGTAGAGGAGAGGCTCAGACCCTTCTTAGGACTTGTAGGAAACAAAACAGTGATTCCTGAATATCAATCATTTATGGAAGAGACTTCTTCATTCTGTTGACTAAAGAGACATGTTAAGCCTCTAATTCAGACTATATGCCATCATTGCAGTAAGAAAATTCATTTTTTTAGATTAGTTTCACTCTGAAAATATCCCTGACAATTTCAAGGCATAAATCCTTGAGGTGGATGGTTGGCAGCCAGTTATTTTCCCAATGCCAATGCATTAAAGTACGTGAGGTATTAACTGAAGATGCATAAAGGGGAAAACTGTGCATTATTCTTTCCAGATGACCTTTACAAATCAGCATCAGTCTCAGAAAACTTCCTAGCATGTCATTTGAGGGAGGAATTATGGAAAACACGGCAGAGATAAAAAAAGGTATCATCTCTCAGCAGCTGTAATTTGTAAACAGGGTTTTGCCACCCAAAGATTAAAAAATGTGTCAGTAATAGAAATCATGACTTTATAGAGTTATCAATATAACTCAGTGCTTCTGTAGCAGGGGGAAAAAATAAAAAGGATGTGGAGGCTATGATAGTTGTTCTAGAGCCTGCTGAAAGGGAAACTCAGTCCTGAAGCCCTGGTTAGAGCAGCTGATGACAGATGAGTTATCTGCTTGTTAAATGCTCACAACCTGCTTATGTAGAAACTGGGATTGGCAGAAACATCAGCACTGATAGTTTGTGGGAATGTGGATTGTCTTATATACAATTCCTAATTTTTGTAGCTACAGAGGAATTTATATTTATCCTGTCAAATCTAGAGAGGGGTATTTTCTGCTTCACTGAGTTGTTAACAGAGTAATTTCTTATGTTAACTTGTGCTTCAGTATCTCCAGTAAGATCAGAAAAAAACAATATTGCTGATCCTAAATGGAGCTGTTAGATGTATTTATAATTGTCTGTGTATAAACAGTTCCTATAAAAGCTGAAGGTCTGTCACTACAAGGTTTTAGTAGTTAGAATCACATGAAACAAGAGGGATAAATTATTTCTCATTTTTGAATGCTATCCTAAGAAGAAGACCATGGGAAGAAGTAACTAGTCATAGTAGTTAAAAAGATTTGGACTGTTCATTTTTAATTGCTAAAAGAGAAACCATCGTAGTTAGGCACACCTGACATGACAACAGCTTTCATGGATGGGAAAGACATGTAATCAGGTGACAGATTTCTTGGGGTAACATACACAGCACACAATCTCAGTTATCTGCTCAGTCTCACTAGATGTGGGACTCTGGAAATGATCCAGTGGGTAAGCTTATACAAAATTTTGGCACGAGCTCGGGTTCAACATCTTGTTTTGCTCATAAGCCTGTGTCCCACAAATATATATTGCAATCTCAAAAACAGTTGTACAAACAAGTTAAACGATGGACAAATATGAATAGCATTATGTAAGGAGCACTACTGTGGTACTCTAAAGGAGCAGTGGGGGACCTTTGCTTAACAGGATGGAAAGCTGCTTAAAAACACATGTGTAATGACTCTGCTCATACAGAATTCAAACCACATAATGTTTCCTGGGGTGCAGAACAACTCATCTCAATCAGCATTATAGAAGCAAAAGCCTGCCTAATGTCTTTGACTACACTGGCAGCAGACTTAGTGCTCCAGATAAGATGGTGTGAGCTGCTTTACTTCATTAGATGGGACATGGTCACACTTGCTTATTAACCACTGTTTTGTCAATGATGGTCAAGGATGGCTCTAGCACAGGCAGAGTAGATGGCAGGTTGTAGTGACCGTGATGCAGGCTGCCCCAGGAGCAGGCAGGCTGTAAGATCACAGAATCACACAGAATATTATGAGTTGGAAGGGACCCACAAGGGAGGGAAGGGATCATCTAGTCCAACTCACCATCTAACACCCGTACAGAGACCGAGAGCACATCCCAGAGTGGTAACACAAACCTAGTTCCCTCACAGTCTAGCAGGCCACTCCGAGCCGGAAGGGGCCCAGGATCATCCAGCCCTACACCCCCCAGCTAGACCATGTCACTAAGCTCCTCATTGAGTCTTCTCTTAAATACCTCCAGGGACGGTGACTCCACCACCTCCCTGGGCAGTCTATTCCAATGTGCAATCACTCTCTCTGTGAAAAACCGCTTCCTAATATTAAGATTAAACAAGTACAGAGTTAAAACCATCAAAACTGATCAGGAGATGATGAATAATGATAATGAAAGGTTTGCTTTGCATGTATGTCTCTTATTACCTGCCTAGAATCAAGGTCAATATTTCTGGAAAAACAAAACACAAGGGAAACTGCAAATCTTTTAAGCTATATACAGCATTTATAAATTGGGAGTACATGTTGCTGTGGTCTTAGAGTAGAAGTTCAAGTACTCTGTGCAGTGCTACAGCAACTCCAGTTTCCGGGAGTTTACAAACAAGGAAGAACCAACTCTGCTCATCTTGATTGTTTAAACTGAATGGACCTTACTCCAGCATGGCAGAAATCACAAATAACATTTTATGCCGTTTGTCACAGCCAGTACCAGAAGATCTGACAAAGTGTGCATGAAGGGTGGTGGTGCTTGGAAGGGACATTAACATCAGTGGTAATCAAGTTTTCACATGACCAAATAGGTTGTTCTACAGTTCAAACATTTTAAGCCCTTACCACTTTCTTCTTAGCCTGGAGATAATACTTTGTTGAAAGTTGGTAACTGCTGGTGTATTTTCTTTATATAATTCACTCATTTCTAGAAATCCCATTTGTGTCATGCAAAAAATTCACTTTAGAGCCTCCTGAGAATGTGGTCCGTTCATGTTTTTCAAGAATTCGGTATTGTTTCCTTTTGTTAACACGGTATAATGAAGGCTATTCTTTCACAGAGATGATTTTTACAAATACTGCCTTATTTTTTTGTATTGTATTTAGGATTTTGACAGGTGCTTTAATGTTGAAAAGAAATAATTTTAATTTTTTGGTTTTGAAGAATCACTCCAGGATCCATTTTAGGTTTCTGACACCTGAAATTAAGTACCCTTAAAACATTCAATATTTTATATATTTAAGTACAATGAATTTGGAGCTGTGAGAGGATTGGTAACCCATCTTAATAACTGAAAAATTTTCTGGAGACTAATCAAGTTACTGCAGTTGAAGTTGTCCCAGGAGGAACTTGAGCAATACTTTATGAAAGGTCTGAGAAGAGGTCACTTCCATCGTTACAAGAGTACTTCTGTGTGTTCATCCATCCACATCTTCTCTCTAACTGTGAGACGTATAAATTGCCAAATTAAATTATGCCAATGTTTCCACTTAGTAGATTGTTCTTGAACAGCAAAGATCTTATTTAACGTTTGCCACCTCAAAGGTAAATGCTGGCCTAGGTTAGTCACTTAGGTACAGGTAATGTGAAGAGACAGTACCTCCTGATTCCTCTTGACTTAATGTAAGTCTCTGATACAGGATCATTCAAACAGAGACTTACCCCACCTATTTCTTTGCACTGGTGACAGGAGAAGTAACAGCAAATTCAGCCCACCCAGTGATCTTTGAGCTTTTACAGATTAAAGTCAGGTAAGAAAAAATTTCTACTAATATTTGCTGCTGCAGGAGCGGTCGGCATAGAGGAAAAATCTTACCCCTCTTCCAGCAGGTAGCTGCCAAAATTATACAAAATTATACTCAGAATTGAGGGATATAAGCCAAATACATAATCCAAGACACCTTTCTCTTTGTGTGTATTTGCTCTTAAATGATACGTGTATGATATGTCTGATTACTTTTTCTTTTCCCTTCCATAAATTGATCAGATGTATGTGGGTAGGACAACCCCAAATATCAGACACATAACAGTATTTGGAATTTTCTTCCTGTGGACATGAGCAAGAGTCAAGTCTCTGAAATTCAGAAATACTGACATAACCTCAGTTGTGAGTCTTGACCTAAGTTACAGGGAAGCATAGATGACCTCTAAATGCTCTCTGGGCTGGTCTAGGTGGTTTATACTGGAAGGAATAAATTGCTTCTTGAAAGCAATGTATTACTCATAGGTAAAGTACTGATATCCATTAGTAACAATTTCCTCTGTATTGTCTTAACATTGTAAAAAATTGATAAATACCAATAGTGAGGAAAGTGAAAATATTTATTCACAGTAACATACTCATATCAATTTGAAGATGTAGTTAAATGTTCAGCAATTGAGCATGTGACTGACTTCTTCCTTGATGTCAATCTTACAAGTATAAGGAAAGTCTGAAAGCATAAAAGTCTAGGGGGGGGCTATTTTGTTTCAATTAACTTTATTTTTATTTATGCATCTTTACATATGTATATGACAAGTAAATATGTATATGTATACTTATGCATCTCAGGAACACTGAGCTTCTTAATATTCCTTGAAAGTGTCCTGGTGGTTTGTGGTTTATACAAGTTCTTGCAGCCCGAGAGTTGGTGCTTCAGCAAAGACATGCAAAGAAACTCCTGGGCGTTTCTTCCAGTGACCCTAATTTCTCTCTGTTGACTGTAGGCAAAGTCTAGATGACTAGTTTGGTCTGGATGTCTAATTTTAGAGAGTATTATGGCATTTGTACAATGCCCTATATACTGTGCAGAAATCTTTGATTATTTTCAAATTTAAGCCCAAAGAGATTTTGCTCTTTGTTATCCGACAACATCTTGAAACCAAACCAGATCTCCCCAATGTCGTGGTTTGACCCTGGCTGGATGCCAGAGACCCTCGCTACCAGAGCAGCAGAAAAACCCCCTAAACCATAACACCCACCTACTGGTGTGAATAGTGGGAAGACATCAGCCCAAGATACTTTCCATATAAATTCGAATTAAGACGCAGGAATACCCCAAATGAAATATCATGTCATCACAGTTGGTCTATTTTCAAGTAATATACTAGCAATAGCAATGATTTACTTGAGGATGATGTCTTTAGATCTTTAATGAAGGCAGGGAAACATCCTACTTGTACACATATAGTGTCCATAAATGTAGTAAAATGATTCTCCTTGCCAAATCCCGTAGGAATAATTCAACAGAATGACTTACTTTTAACTGTTCATGCCAAAATATTAGACTGCTCAAAAAACTACAGAATCCATTTGGGAAAACTTAGGGAAGCTAAAATTACTTTTCTATCATTGTGCAAACATGAATCTGAAATCTCTAAGTGAAGGAAAGCAATAACTCTTGATCTACTATTTCCATGATGTCATTTTCAGCATAGGTGTGGTTAAAATCTCTCTTTTCCACTGGATTAATTTTTACAAGATTATTAAATGGAAGCAGTTTGCTTTTAGTTAGGATTGCAACCAGGAATATTTCACTATAAAGCCGGGGATTTTTTCTTGTCGTTCAATTGAGAAAAATTAGTTTTGCCTGAAAATTTCCAGATGTATTATAACTACCAAATAAATTCCTGTAGAGTGGGAAAAAAATTGGTCATACTCTTTTCTTAGGCTTGGCTTTAGAGAGGATTATCTAGTTCTAATAAAACCTGAATTATTACTCCTAACATAAACTTTCTATTGATTCAAATTTCATAAACTTATGACTGTATTTTTAAAGATAATAATCTAGTTAAATACATCTATAAAATGCTTTAGCTACACCTTACCTAGTGTAGGTCCAGTCCTGCATCTGTTAAACTTCCAGGAAGTCGTGGGCCCAATATGATCATCTGTTGTTTCCTGCGGAATTCAGCACGGGCAGCAGTGAGCGATGCCAGTGGTCTTTGTGCCTTGCAGAGGCACTGATGGCTGTGAAGCTTTGACATCAATCGCTGTTGTAAATGATCGTTGGGCTGCATTTTGCGCTCACATTGTGCTTAATTTGCAGTTGTATAAATGATTGTACAGCAGGGTGACAAGCTGAATGTCTAAGTGTTCTCTTCCTTGTTTTTTCACAGACAACAGCCCTTGTGTGGCACTAATAAATTAGATGTCTAGCTAGCAAAATAATCCACTTTTGTCTTCTATCACACGTCTCTCGCTGTCAAATAAAAGAATGGTCGTACAAGCATTGCTGGTTTGATTTGTGCTCAGGACTTTGCACCTGTTCACGGCATAAAGCAGCAGTCCCACTCAAAGCCGTGCATGCTAATGTGGGGGGAAATGAAGACATGGACACAGGGTGCCTAAACTAATGTTTCAGACATAACTGTAGAGCTTGTTCTGCAGTCTCACTGGTATTTTGGTGTCATTTTATCTGATTGTAATTTTCTTAATTCAGTCAAGTACACAGAAAAAAAAAAGGAGAACTTTGCCTCTGCCTTGTTCTTAACTAAAGTGGGATCAAGAGTTCTGCAACACAGACCACTAGAATTTGACAATATCTGAATAACTGTTAGAAACAGCAGATTTCTGTAAATCTGGGAGAGATAAAAGAAGATTGTCAATTCTTGGAAGGTAAGAGTGCCCAGTGAAAGATTGCCAGTCTTGACGTGTGTCAAATGCTGGATAATTCATGACCTTCCAAGTTATTTTTACAATGATCTATTGTAGCCACTGGTAAAATGGGGATTGATACAGTTTCTCACCAATGAATCTTGCTGCGCTCCCAGATGATGGAGGGAAATGCCAGCTCCTACCAGAAATTTTATCTCCAGATAGACACTGCAATGTGTGATCAAATCACCTCTTTACCTCATTGACAAGGAAAGTAAATTGACCTGATTACATCTCTTGTGTTGGCTGCGTGAGTAAATTTACAGCCATTTTCCCCCCAAATTTTTAGTAAGTTTTTGAAACATTGACAGAAGTAGCAGCTTCCTAAGTAAATAATTTTTACTCGTACTTTTAATTCCATTTATCATACATCCAAAGGGCATTGATTACTCATATTTAACTGATGATCCATGAGAGGTCCCAGGTAGCTTTTCCAAATTTGTTGGTTTCCTGAATGCACTCTTTTATCTTGTGTGTGACCTACATTTATTTCATTGCATTTAGTGATATTGGAATGTGTAATTAAGTCTGCTTTAATTGTGTGACTCACTTTGGTCCATATAATTTATGCTTGTTACTGGTTACTGTTCTACCAATTTTTTAAATGCACAATTTTCTTCAGCAAAAGGTTTATACTTTTTCCTATGTATTTTTCATAAAAATAATAGATAGCATTGAAGCATTTTAAAAAGTCATTGTTTCATCTACTTTAATGTATTGCCTGTCTTGAAATGACCAAGGATGGTATTGTTGTCAGTTGTTCAATTTTACTTTAATGTCATATACAAAATACCCATTCTACATTGCAACTTAATATATTTTATATAAAATCCAATGTACAGTATCTTAAATTTGTTTAAATAGTATTATAAACATAACTTCCAGGAAGAGTCAGTCCTGGAGTGATGCAGTCTATTTTTAATTGCAGTTCCTTTTGACATCCATGCTGTTAAGTAAAAAAATCCAGCTTAAGTTCTAGAAACATTCTTATGAGCTCAGATTTGGTTCCCACCAGAGCAGGAATAAATCCCCAGATTTTTTTTCCCCCCCAGCTTTGCGTTCCCCACACAGCTGGATAAAATCCTGTGCCGAAGTGTCCAGTTTGAATGTCATTTGATATCACCTGCCTCAGAGCTCATCTTCATCTGATAAAGCATCAAGGTAATCTGTATCAACGTACAAGAGAAATCCAGAAAACAAACTGTCTGCCCACGTCGGATCAGAAAAGAGACCGTTTTGATCAGTGTAGAAGATCTCAAGCCACACCTCATCTTCTGGCTGCAGGTAGATCACTGTGGACCCAGATGCTACATCGTGGTTGCCTGTGTTCGCATCAAACGTTTTTATCCTGTACTTCCCGTTGTGAACCAGCCCAATGGCGAGATGCTTGTTTGCTAAGGTGATGTCATAAGAAAAATAATAAATCCCTGGGATGGCACAGATGAACTTCCCTGTGGAAGGGTTGTAATGCTCCCCCTCGTTGAAGAGGACTTTATTGAATACAATCGGTAATCTTTCCTCTGGGTAGCTCGTGGTGATGCCAACAGAAAAGGCAGATTTCAGCACTATCTTTCCACACTTACAGACCCCTGGTGCACCTGGCTCTCCTCGGTCTCCTTTATCTCCCTTAGGTCCAGGTGGTCCAGCTGGACCTACTTCACCTTTGGCACCAGTCAATCCTCCGGGTCCTTTTTTACCAGACTCTCCTTGGTCTCCTTTCTCTCCAGCTGGTCCTAATGGCCCAGTCTTTCCTCTTAAACCTTCAAAAAGATTTAAAGTTAGTTAATCATTGCACATATCACCTCAGTAAATGATTGTGTAGGCTACTGTGCATGCCTGAACAAACAAGAAAAGCATTTCTAATTACTCCAAAAATACTTTCAAAATCTTCTAGTAAATTAGTGAAAGGAGTGCCAGGTAGGAATAGATGACCAGGTTTCACAGTCTGGGGGTCCTTTATTTCTATATTCCTAATTTTCTTCATATGTCTTGATTACGCATTGAAGAATTTTATAGGTAATTGCTATTGTTGGCTGAACTACAGGCAGTGCTGTATGTGTGTATTAGACATATTTAAAATATATCTGCATTTTTTTCACTATATGTATACATAAATCACATTTAGACCCACACATACATGCATACACATACATGCATTCATGATCTATATGTTTTTATGTGTGTGTGTGTAACAGTGATAATGAAAAGTCTTGCTTTGTTGTGCTACTGCGTGAGGTTACACAAATATTCAATACCTGCAGTCCCTTTTTCACCTTTTTCTCCCTTTCTGCCATCTCTACCATCTCTTCCTGGAAGACCAATGCGTCCATGTGGCCCTGGGGATCCACTGGCTCCAGGAGGACCTGCAGGGCCTGGCAAACCAGGGATGCTACAGATGTATCTGGTGTAGTAATTTTCTCCTTTGAGCTGGCTTTGAAGCGGTTGTTCGCTGGTGTAGATGGCAAAACTTGTAATATACAGCAACACAAACATCCTTGGATCTGGAGAAAATACATATGAATAAGATTATTATGACACTCCAGTCACATGCAGCTGGATTTGAATATGCAAATCAGTGTGACCTGTGATTCATAATGCACAGCTACAGGTGCAGAGCTCTGCCTGGGGTTTGTGTTACCAAAATCCACATAGGAGGCAAGGAAGAAAGTCTGTGAGGTTAAAGGTTTTTTCGACCACTGTATGTGTGGCTGTATGTCTTTCAAGTAAGCAGTATGTAGGCTGATGTAGTATAACTGGTGAATATATAGGATTTGGGGGGCCAAATGTTGACACATGAAAAAAGAATATGGATTTTTCAATGCGAAGTCCTTTGCTTGAATAGTTTATTTTGTCTTTGGGCCCTACGTAAGCTTTACAGATAAAAGTCCTCCTGCTGGAGGGAGTTATGTCTGTGCTTGGAGGATGTTCCTGTAGGAACAGTCGCTTCTAGTGAGGATAAAGTTTACACATTCATTTAATTTTGAAATTTGCCCATATGGTGGTAAATGAATCTCCAGCTCTATTAACAGCAGAAGAAACTTGTTGAACCTGCAGAAAGGATGGCATAAGAGAGCTGGTAGGAAACAGCACAAATAACCACTTCACCCTAATTGGTCAGGTGGAATCAGGCAGCTGCCCTGCGGGGAAACGGATGGAGTGTGAATGGGCTGCTAACAGATTTGGGTTTTTTTTAAGCCTGGCTTGGACTCTTACTTGAAATTCACTGTGTTGCCAAATTTTGCAAGAAAATTGCTTAAAGCTTTATACAGTTGAGTCTCCTATACCACAGAACCACGGTCTTATTCGGGTCCCACAAAGCCCGCCTTCCATATTGATTGGCAGCTCATTAATATGCAAATTTGCCCCGCACCCTCACATGGCCCCCCTGGGCACTGCCTTGCTGTGTATTGGTGTTTGTGTCGGCGCTGCCTACCACTATATACTTAGATACTAAAGAAAAGTCACTGTACAAACAGTGACATGCTGAGGAGTTGCAGTACCTGACGTACAAAGGTGTCTTAAATTAGTGTTGCATTAGCAGAGAGTCAGTCATGGGCCTGCTGAGAATCTGCAAGTCCAAGCTGTTTTTTCCTAGTTCCTTTGCTGTCTTCTCAGAGAACATGTGTAAGGTTTTCTGTTGAAGTTGTCCATTCCTTCAGAGCTAATTTACAGCATTCAAGGAAATAAGTCCACTGGTTTCTGTGGGAGGAAAATGAAGAAGTAGAATGGAGAATTGAGAAAAATATCTATCATTATATATATATACAATCTATTTTTTTTTACAGTGAATCTTAGAATCATTAAGGTTGGAAGAGACCTTTAAGATAAGATCACAAAGTCCAACCATGGACTTAGCACCGCTAAACCATGTCACACCCACATGTTTCTTGAATGCCTCCAGAGATGGTGACTCCATCATTTCCCTGAGCGGCCTGTTCCTACGCTTGACAGCCCTTTCTATGAAGGACTTTTTCCTGATACCTGGTCTAAACCTCCCCTGCTGCAACTTGATATTACATATTTCCTCTTATCCTCTCACTTGTTACCTGTGAGAAGAAGCTCAGCCCCACCTTGCTATAACCTCCTTTCAAGGAGTTGTAGAAACTGATAAGATCCCTCCTGAGCATCCTTTTCTCCAGGCTAAACAACCCCAGCTCCCTCAGCTGTTCCTCATCAGACTTCTGGTCCGGACCCTTCACCACCTTTGTTGCCCTTCTCTGGACTCACTCCAGCGCCTCAATGTCCTTCTAGTCATGAGGGGCCCAAAAATGGACACAGGATTTGAGGTGTCGCGTCACCAGTGCTGAGTACAGGGGACAATCATTGCCCTGGTCCTGGTGGCCACACTATTTGTGATACAAACCAGGTTGCTGTTGGCCTTCTTGGTTATCTTGACACACTACTGGCTCATGTTCAGCCGCTGTTTACCAGCATCCCCAGGTGCTTTTCTGCCAGGCAGCTTCCCAGCCACTCTGGTCTCAGCTGTAGCACTGCAGGGGGTTGTTGTGACCCAAGTGCAGGACCAGCACTTTGCCTCATTGAACCTTATACAACTGGCCTCTGCCCATTGATCTAACCTGTCCAGATTCCTCTGCAGAGCCTTCCTACCCTCCCACAGATCAACACTTCCACCCAACTTAGTGTCATCTGCAAAGTGACTGAGAGCGCACTTGATCTCCTTATCCAGATCGTCAATAAAGATATTAAACAGGGCTGACCCCAACACTGAGGCTCGTAAACAGCACTGGTTACCAGATTCATTCCCCAGCTCAGAGTTAAAGAACCTGCATAATGAATTAATCTGGAAATTGTTGTTCTCCTTCCCTTCTCTGTGATACTGACTGGCATTGGCTGATTGATTTTAAATCCCAAAGCATTACACTTATTTTCAGTCCATGGTATTTCGACAGGTCTGTGCCATGATTACATCTTTTCAGCAGGGAAAAGACCAGCTTATACACATACAGGTAGACATATAGTCTTTATGAAGAATCTTTTCTGCTTTAAGAATAGAAAATTAGAAACTGTCTTGGTATCAGTGGTAATGCAGAAAACCCACGAAAATATTTTAGCTGGAGAGAAATAAACAATGCCCCAAAATTCTCTTCAGTGATATATATTCTGCTTTTCCTATTAAGCATCTTGTGTCAAATTGGCAGAAACCAAACTATTAATTTTGCTGTCAGTTGATAAAGCCTCATGGTACAGTCAGGCACAACAGCCTCCACGAGTGGATTAGCATATGAATGCTTACCATTACAGCAGAGCAGCAAATGATAACTCCAGGGCAATTGTTAGCTGTGAGCCCAAACTTCACAGTGCCGCTGACTCTGATGTACTACTGAGCGTACCCAAATAAAGCTCGTGGATTTTCATAGGACTTAAATCAGGGACAACAAAGCTCTCCGCAGAGGAGAACAGCTTTAAACACATAGCCAGGAGGGAACAGCTTGGAGGGAGTTCATGCTTAAGGCTGCATGTGCATTTTACACAAAGCTGATGGATAAGAAGCAGACACAACCTCAGGATCAAGGACTGGGAAAAAAACCCTGCCCTTTGCCAGATGAAAGTCTGAATCAGTAGGCTAGGTGTTCTCACACTGTGTTGTATGGGAGCCAAGCAAAACCAATCTCAACAGCTGCTGGTTTTGCTCATGTCCAGGATCTTTTACAAATCAGAGTAAGAGCCTTCACACAGCTGTTCCTGTCACTAGCTGGCCAGTAACTTATTGATGTGTGATGCTGTCTCTAGCTCCCAGACCTCCCCTGCTGTTCTTCTCATGTGCCTACAGGAAATTAATTAGTCTGTGGATATGCAGTACTGTATTTCTCAAAAGACCATGGGAAAAAGGTCGTTTGGGGAAGGTGAGGGGAATGGGGTTGTATAGATAGGAATGTGCCTTATATTCCTGGAGTGTTGTGGTTGGGGAACCGATTTAGGAAGGAGAAGACAGAAAGAGGAATACGGAGGAATACATGAAGCTTTCAGCTGTGGGTCAGGGATCTTAAGCAGTGATGGGACTGTGAGGCAGAATGGTGGGACTGCAGAAAGGGGACACAGAACTGGGATTGGGAAAAAATGGTGAAAATGTTCAGGTGATGATGTTTACAGACCTGAATTTAGTCTTGAGGTGAATACAGAAAGTACTTCCAGCAGTGACAGCCAACAAATGACATTCAGGAAACCAGGCATTAGGCCAGAGAATCAGGACTTCTCTTCCCCTTTGACTTCAAACTCTTGCATTGCTTTGTGCATGGTAATAATTGTTTTAAAAGGAGTGGGCAAGGTGCCTCTCTAATTGCAGCAGTCTCTTGGAAAGCATGAGTCTCCTCAGACCAAAGAGGGGTGTGCAGTGTTGTACCCATGCCTCTTGTTTCTGGTGAGCGCTCTAAAAGCATCACTATAATCTTAAAGGTGAATAAGAACACATGGCTGTGGGTTTTTAAATTTCAGGCTGAATTAGGTGGCCAAAATCAGAGATTTCAGTTCGCAAGGGTTCCCAGACAGTTAACTGTTAGGCATAAAGTGAGTCATAAATTACACTTTGTTCTTGGCTTCTGATTGTCCTTTTCAAATATAGAAACTTTTGTCCATAAACTGGGGTAGGAAAGAAAGTCATTTAGATATGCCAAGTAATATTTCTTCAGGGAAAAACAACACTTGAGTAGTTCAATGTATTTTTCCAAATACTGAAAGCCAGAACAAGCGCATGGTATTCACAACAATAAGAGTCATCTTCATCGTAACCATCACCAGAAATAATAGTGAGAATGATATGAACACAGGGTTAAAAGAATGTTATTCTAAGTTTAGGAAATGGCATTTCCATGGATTTCAAATCCACTAGGTAGAGCAAGAGTGCACATCAAGTCATTCACTGTACTACAATGGACAGCCTGATCAGTTCTACTAATAGAATCATAGGATGGTCTGTGTTGGAAAGGACCTCAGAGATCACCTCTTTCCAACCTCCCTACTGTGGGCAGGGATACTTTTTACTGAACCAAGTTGCTCAGAGTGATTTCTAGAGCAGATTTTCTAAGTGAGAGTGGCAGATCCCTTTGTTCCATCGCTGTTCAAAAGGTCATCTCATTCATTTGATGTTGGAAAAAACATTAAAAAATCTATTGTGGACCTTGTTGCAGTCTGTTAAGATGTTTTTGTCCCTCTATTCTGCTCTCATAAGACCCCACCTGAGCTCTGGCATGCTCAGCGAAGGAAAAGCATGGACCTGTTGGAGCAGGTCCAGAGGAGAGCCACAATGATGATGAAAGGGTTGGAGCCCCTCTCCTATGAAGACTGAGAGAGTCAGTGCTTAAAGGGGGTATTTATAAGACAGAAGTGACAGTCTTTTCAGCAAGGTCTGTTGAGACAGATCAAGCAGCACTGCTGATTTCAGGGCGATTGGACTAGATGGCTTTTAAAGTTCCCTTCCAACACAAACTATTCTATGACTCCATGATCTACCTCGAGAACATACTCTGTAAGTTACACTCCCATTGAAGATAGGTGCTGTAACATCAAGCCATTAGGAAATCTCATTTCATTGCTGGTATACTCAGGCTATGTAATTAACATTTTTTAAGATTTAGGAAGTAAAGAGTTGTATCAAATTCCCATTTTTGAGCCTTCCTGGTATATGATCTAATCTTCCTTTCTTGTCCAACTATGCAGGGCTAATTCTAAAATTTACTAATTGGCGTTGTTTTGAAACAATTTTAGAAGATTTCCCATGAATTTGTGATAAATAAAAGCTGGGTCAAGGGCCAGTAGCTATTAGTCACCAGTTATACTGGCTGTGTTCCTACTTTTGTCTTTCCTTGCTAGCTTTTAATTCACGTCCAATACATATGCACGGCGGTTTGAGCAGTAGAAGATGTGCTTTAACTTCCTTGTGCAAGAAGATATAGATGAGAAGTTGTGATGCATGTCTGCAGCACTGGCAGTGGATTAGTGGTGAAGAATAAGTCTGTACATCCTCCAGTTTTCCAGAAGCAAAGGCGAATACTACATTGCTGCCTTGAATCCTTGCTCTGAGACATACAGACCTTCCTCAGCTCTCCCATCCTGTGGCAGGAGAAACAAGGTGCAGAAGGAGGTAGTAAGTCAGGATGAGAAGAAGAGAAATCCACCTTCAACAATTTCGTTGACATCTGACTGGCTATGCTTGATCTTTTCCCTCTCAAAACATAATCCACAAAACTCAGTTGTGTCTACATGCCTGAAGGGTCCAAACCTGCCATTTAATTTGCCACCACCACTGACCTTTCTACAAAGCCTCAGAATCAGCAGCTTATGGTTTGCCATGCCACACTCTGCAGTTTCACCGTGTGATTTGTACGTCATTTAAATACAAGTCTTAATTGTGGATTTCTTTCTCACAGACCTTACATTCTTATCCACCTTCACCTGGCCACAGGTTTATGCATCTCCCAGCTTGTTTTCTGTTATGGCAGCCATGCTGGACTTCCAGAGCTCCACCCTTAAGACCATGCCTTACTCTAAGGTATCAAGATGACAGCTGGCCACCACCACACTCCTTGGGTTAGCCACACAACCCAGCAATCTTCACATGGCTTTGCGTTTTCTTCACTTCTCTTGTGTAAGAAGGGGAGAGTGACCTAGAACTTTTTGAGCTGTCAGAACTCTTGAATCCCAGTGCTAGACTGTCTAGTGTTGCCCAAAGGAATCCATCAGCTAGTAGGAAGGAATATTAGCTAGATATTTCGGAGAAAACAATCTTTAAAGACCTCATTATCAGTGCTGACATTTAATGGTCTCACTAGTTTAAGTTTGTTTTCAGCCATGGTTGAACAATCTCCTTCATAGCTATGCTGAATGCAGTCAGATCCTTCAACCATGTCTCTAGCCTTCATGAAAAAATTGAGTGCTTATAATAAAGACCAGAAATTCAACGTTTGATTTTCAAAATATCAAACGAGTGGGAACAATTTTATTTCTCACCGTTTAACTTGAAACCAAGTTTCTGTAGTTCCAGGTATTAACATTATTTCAAAGGTTGTTTTTCCATAAAATGCCCTAGAACCTGGTCGAGGTGTTTGTTGGTGAGGTAGCTTGACTCTACTGGGGAAAGTTTTAACAAGAATGCTGGCAGGAAAAGCAGTTTCACTGCCATCTGTACCAGAACAGACAAATAAATAAAACCTGACAGAATTTGTTTTGACAGAGAGCTGAGAAGTTGGGCCACTTGCTTACAGTTGGCAAGTAACATGGAGACAATAAAATGTTTTCTTGCCACGTAGTGAAAAATGGCCAGGATTTAACATCGGAAGACTCAAGATATGAGCATCCCTTCATCTCAGGAAAAACCTTTTAAAAAAAGTTTTCTCTAATTTCTTAAAATAAAAAGAGACAAGAGCCATAAATCTGTCTTCAGGATAACCTATGATTTGAAGGATTAGTTATGAATCTGAACTAGAATGAGGTATATGGAAGCATATAGGCATTCAGTGAGTGGATAGACCTCTAGAACAATGTGTCCATCTTCTCTGGAGTGACTTTCAGTTCAAGCAGGTTTCCGCTTCTTGGTTCCTCCCCCGTCCTTATCGGGAACATTTCCATCTCCTGTCTTAGATCATTCTGCTTTATCAACCTTGAGGTCATAGAAGAGAAACAGAGAAGAGACTGGGAAAACTATTTTGGATGGCATGGAAAGAGGAAAATCAGAGGGTGCAAAAATAAGATTTCAGAGTGCAAGGTACGTGGGGATAAAAAAGAACAAAACTCATAGACTATTGCCATGAGTCATAGGGGACAGACTTCCACTGCCTTGTGCCTTGTGCTCACTTGTGTTTGCACTTGGGCTCTTTGAGCAAAAGTCCATGAAGAGCTCCCATCATGAGAGCAGTCACTTTGCACAGGGGTGACTGATGGGGACCAGCCAGCAAAGGGAAAACAGCTGTGAGTTCTTTGCTGGATATATAGCTGAATATGTTGTAGTCCCTGGGCATGGCTTAATTGTCAACCCCTCAGGGTGACCGTAATTTATTAGATCACAGACACCTCTGAAGATGGATTCTTCTTCACCCCGTTGCAATCTTGGTACAGCACATTGCACTAAAGAACAATGTTCACCATTTAAGAAGATAAATATGACGAGAAGAAAGCTTCCAGACCCTCAAAAGGACACTCCTCCTGCAGCACATTGTTTTGTTCTGGAAGTTCATCAAATGATATCACCCTGGCACTGTGCCTTTCTGGGAACCCTGCGGAAAAGGAGGCATCCGGCCAGGGACTACGTTCTGCATTGAGCTAGTCAAAGACAGAAGGAGCAGTTTAAGTGATTGAGCTCGTTGATTTTCCCTAAAGTAAACTGAGGAAGGCTCCCATAAACATCTCTCACAGAGGACCAGTGGAAGCTGTGACCTGGTGCTGAGGGCCAGCTCAGTGGCAATATCTTGTCCCTGTTCTGCTGTAAAGGAAAGAGGAATTACATCCACAGGGCACTGCAATATTCCCTGCCCAGAGTTAGCTGCAAGGTCTCCATCTTCTAACCCTCAGTGTTGGCATGTTCAAGAGCACGAAAGTCAGATTGTCAGTGTGAAAGTGAAGTCAAGCCTAAGGAAGAGTTGTGACTGTGAATCTAAATCTCAAAGAGGTGGGAGTCTTAGGTCGTCATGTCTCATCAGGACAAATGGTAAATACATTTAAGAGCTCAAGCTTTGCTGTAGGTCAGTGGGGCTTGAACTTGGGAAAGCCGAAGGCATTTTGAAAATGGCATGAGAGCTTTGAAGCTTCACGTGCTTTTCAAAATGCCACCTGTATTAGCCTCTAGGACTGCTGGTGGTCCCCTCTACTCTAGTGCTATAACGTGTCAGTAAAAATCTGTCCTTGAAATCAGCATACCTTCCTGATTCTGGCTGTTCTGAGAAAAGGTCCTGTTCTTGTGGAGTCTACCTCAAAGCTATTACTTCAACACTATTACTTCCATATTTATACTGGAATTAAAAAAAAGGAGAATTTGGCCTGGTTTAGCCACATGTGTAATTGTTATGCTTAATGTCAGATTCAGGAGACTGGAGCCAGGAAGATATAAAAATAGAATGAAATTTATGTAATGTCTGCTTTGGGGTAATAGCAGGTTTTTAAAGTATGCTTCTTCCTGATTAAATCAAACCTTTTATTTTCAGTGAGGTTGACCCCTTTGTGAGACTGAAGGGCATGCACATTAGAAAGGCATCTCTAAACAGTTTAGAGCTGGAAAATAAAAATTCTATTTAAATTCTGCATGGTTTTGTATTTTTTAACTGAATAGAATACTTCTGTTTCCATAGAAGAGCAGAAGGGACGTGGCATCCTGTTTTCCATCAGACTTTACTAGGTGCTAGTTCCACACAAGCCCACTCTCTGGCATCCCATTGGCACACAGGACCTGTGTTTTTAGCTGGTTGGGTCCCTGTTCTACAACTTTTTATCTTGTGGAGGTGTTTGTGTTGGGCAAGGTCTGGCTGCTCCCTGGGCTGAGAGCGATGGAACTCACAGGGAGCAGGGGAGCAGGGCAAGATCTCAGCAGCCAGGGCCCATCCCATCGCCCTAGGAGCGACCAGGACAGCCTGGAGGCAGGCAGAGGTGCTCCCTGCATCTGAGGCCAGACCAGACCAGGATATCAACTTGTGGATGGTGCTCAGCTGGGCTAAAATGGAGTCTCGGACCACGGGCAGAGGAATGGGATGACCCGGCAGTGTCTGTCAGGGATTCCAGGGATGTCAATGTCCTCATGGCTCTGGCAGGTTGTGCTTATTCAAAGCGAAAAAAAGCACTGTGATCACAGTCTGGCAGCGTGAATCCACTCTACTCATGTGGAAATAACAATTTGTGGCACAATGCATTCAAAGGTCTTTTGAATTCCATATGGATCCTTATGCCTCTCCCCACTGAAGCATTCACTGAGCCAACCTGTGTCCTTCAGAATGTTGTCTTGCTTTCATCAGTCTCCTGATGAGAACCACTTCTATGTCGGAATGTTTGGATTTGTAGAGTTTTGGTACAAGATGTTTAGAGTTTAATACATGAATTGCCATGTATTGTGAAGACCTAAGTGTCAAGATCATTTATTTGAAAAAATACTTGGGTTGTTCTTAAAATATACTGCAAAATGTAAAATCTGTTTTAAGACCTCTTTCTTACTGAAGTAACACTGACACTATTTTTTGCCCCCTCTATATTTCTGTCTTGGACAATTCAGGCAGGGAGCTTTAAATCTCAGAGTAAAAGCTTGGAAGAAAAAGAAAGTATTCTCTCATTTATTTGTTTTATAATTTGTACAAACCGAGGGTGAAACGGGAGAGGAGAGGAGAGGAGAGGAGAGGAGAGGGAGTAGCTTTGTCTTCTTTTTATGACACAAATTCATCTGACACAAATTTGTCTGACACAAATTTGTCTGACACAAATTCACTTAGAAGAATGACAGTTTTCCCTGTGATATGATAACTTCAGTTTGATACACATAATCATTTGTCAGCCTGCTTCTGTACATACTGAAATCAAATGCAAATCTCTGTCTTATTAGTGGCATATGATCAAATTCACAGGGAGGAAGAAAGAAAACAGAGCACAGAGTTATTTTCAGGAGATCTAATTTCTGTTTGTCAATCAGAAATGTCTCTTCCATGGCAATTATTTAATCTTAAATGCTTCTATTTCTTTATCAGCAAAACAACAGCATCAATAATATCAGGGATAATATGTATTGCGGATGCAAAAGCAGGTTATTTCAAAAGCACTTTTCAGTTCTTCTTTTCTTGAGTAATTGTGAACTGCCATATGTCAAACCAATTCTCTCATGGGAAATTAAAATGGATGAAGTCAGCCTAATTCTTGCAGTTTTTTCACTACAGTGCAGATAAGGTCTAGCATCTGATAACTGGTCATTTCTGACTCTGCAAGAGAAGGTTTTCTCACTTAAGTTCTTGCAACAGTAATTGGACCGGTTTCTTTTGAAATCCATCCTGTCTAGGAAGTGTTTGTCTCCTTGCATTCCTCCAGGGAACAGCATGCAAAAGCTGCAGCTGTCAGTCAACATGTCACCCTTCAGTAGGAAAGTGTGGCCTTTGGCTGGCAAGGAGCAGGCTTTGCCTTGACTTTGCTTTGTATATGATTCAGGATGATCTCAGCATAGTCTCCATGCACATAAGTGGGCATTCCCAGATGATCTGAAGGCCACAGAGTGTTTAGCCAACAATTTAATCTCATTTTCACTTTAATTTCCCCTAATCTCTGTCTAACCTTGAATCATGGAGTGTTAGTCACCCTGGCACATCCCCAATCCATCTGATCTTCCCCACGCTGGTTAAGATGCCCCGTGTATGAAATAGCCCAGCTGGAGCCACCTGACCCAAACACAGCAGTAGGCTGAGGTGAGTCTGCACAGCCAGTAAATGTAGCTTTGGGTGAGCCCCAAGCTGTGTGGTGTTCTGGGCCCAGGCCTGCATCAAGAATGGTGTGGCCAGCAGGGCCAGGGAAGTTATCCTTCCCCTGTACTCGGCACTGGTTAGGCTGCATCTTGAGTATTGTGTCCAGTTCTGGGTCCCTCAATTTAAGAAAGATGTTGAGGTGCTGGAACACGTTCAGAGAAGGGCAACAAGGATGGTAAAGGGGCTGGATGATCAGCCCTATGAGGAGTGGCTTAGGGAGCTGGGTCTGTTTAGCCTGGAAAAGAGCAGGCTCAGGGGTGACCTTATCACTGTCTATAACTACCTAAAAGGGGGTTGTAGACAGGCAGGAGTCGGTCTTTTCTCTCTGGCCATTGGAGATAGAATGGTCATGGTCTTAAGCTCCAACAAGGGAGGTTTAGACTTGACATTAGGAAAAAGTTTTTCACTGAAAGAGTGATCCAGCATTGGAATGAGTTGCCCACAGAGGTAGTTGAATCGCCATCCCTGGAGGTGTTTAAGGGTAGACTGGATGAGGTGTTGAGTGTCATGATATAAATGTTAGAGATGTTAGGGTTTAGTTGGATTATAGGTTGGACTTGATGATCTTCAAGGTCTTTCCCAACCTTATCCACACTGTAATACTCTGGTACCAGCTGGATTGCCCAGACTCAGAACCACAGGAGTAAACAGGACACCCAGGTAGCACAAAGTCATATCCACAGGTCACACAGCCTTGGGGTGCCCCTAGAGTGCAAACACAGCCCAAGGTGTTTGTGGTATGTGCTGGGTTATGCCTAAGAAGTCATATTTCTTATAAAGAAAAGGGACTGTAGAGAACTGTCTTTGCAATTCCATAATCCGTGACTATAACTTTGCCTTATTGTAGCGTCTGGAGTTTTGCTTTAACTTCTTATTGAGGTATCTACAGATATAATTTACAACGATGACAATAAACTCAATGCTATTTTGCAGGTGCAACTCCATGGCAGCAGTCTGCCATGAGCCTTTTTGAATTTTAAAAAGTAACCTCGATTTAAATTTATTTCTTAAGAAATTCTGACTAGTCTGAGACAAACAGTATGCCAGAATCACTTCTAATGATCTGTCCCCCAGAAATTTCTTTACATAATTGTTAATAAAAATAAAATGTATATAAAAAAAGAGGAGTCATGCAGGGCTTAGAGCATATCAGCTTCAAGCTTCCACCAGGGTAAAGGGTTTTGCAATTTCCACTTTAATGGAAACCTACAGAGATTCAAAACGTATTGACTTGCAAATAAAGTTGAAAATACATAAAACATGGCAAAGCTTTCTCTTGCCTTGGTTAAAATGACCTTTCCTTTCAGTGATAAAACTATTTAAGTTTTATGGCATGGAAGCAAGATATAAAACTGAAAAAAAATTCTTATAATTTAAAGTCTTTCAGATCAGTTCAGGCAGTTGCTTTTCCCTCAGCCAGGGTATAATTTCATCACAGAAAAATATGTGGATGTGTGCACGTGTGTGTGCATGCATACACATATATATCTTTACATTTACCAACCAAAGGAGCATCATTTCACTTTTCTTTTCTTCGAGGCCCTGCAGCATAGCAGATACATTTTATGTCACAGATATTATTAAAGATTTTTTTTCTATTTGACGTTGACTGATGGAGTTAATTTTCTTCAATACAGATCTGTTCTCTGATGGCCTGAATTAACAATGTGCTTAGATTTGTTTCTTTCTGATAAACAGTAAGCTGGCATGTAATAAGCTGGTTTTATCTTTGTTATAGGTATCTTCATTGGGCACTGCAGAAAATTCTGTTCTGACATGTGTGATTTTGTTTATTGCTTAAAATACACATTATGTCTTGAACAGGATAATTGCAACTGAAAACTCTTCTATGCTTCAAAGTCATGTCTTTCCTGCTTAGAATGCTCCTTCTCTAGCAGTGAGATGCTTTGATTTCTTACGAGACTCGTGTTTGTCTTCTGTCTTTGGGAAAGTTTGAATGTGTGTATGTGCAAATATTTATACAGTAATCTCTTGAATATTGCAAGGGGTCAATTCCAGAAAGATGTCAAGCAGAATCTGTGAAGTAAATAGGATAATTACAGCAAAGATGCAGAAAAAAAAGCCCCGCAATGTATTGAACCCACAAATGGTGAACTGTGAGGTAGCAAGGGAATACTGTATATGTACACACACTGTAAAGTTAAAAAAAAAAAAAAGTTCCATAAATTTATCGTCTTACGGGAGAGAATATCCAAATACTTAATTTGGAGACATTTTTACTGGCATAGCTTCTCATTTCTGTTTTTATCTATCCTGGTTATTTTGTTAATGCAGGAAACTACGTCTCTGCAGAGGTTCATAAGCCAATGCTGCTCCTTCTCAAGAAAATTAATTGGTATCCCGACTGTTCTCTTGGGGCAATTATGCAATCATCCATAGCAGTCATTTCATCATGTCTCTGTTTTGGGATTACTGTTATATATTCAGAACTCTGGTAAATACGTCTATTCAAAAGCCCTTCTGGCCCTGTACTCTTGCTCTTGGGCAGTGTCATGTAGCAGGCTCTTGCTTGCCAGGAGGTACCTTCCCGATTCCTGCAGCTGGAGATGTTTTTCTGAGTTCTTGCTTTCTTGTCAGCCTTGCTGAACTCTTCATCCATAAACTTGGAAGGAGTTTAAACTCTGGCTTTTCACGACATTTCTCATAATTGGTAAGGTTGTTAAATTAATTATGCTCCGAATGCATTTGTCTCCCTTAAACCTTTTTGTGCCCCTCAAATCTTTTCAGCTGATAATTTAATTTGATTCCTTCTATTTCTTGCTTTATAAGGGACAGTGATTAATCTGCTCATTAGTATGTTATCTTTCTCAGAAAAGCAGTAACATTATGATGGCCACAGATTTTTTTTTTAATACTATACATTTACAAATAAAAATATCTAGTGGTTTTATGGTCCACTGAACTTGAAGACAAAAATGAAAAATGCAGAAGTACAGCTGCAAAAAATGCAGCTGCCTGAGATTGTGCTGTCTGGCCTCTGCCCATTGTAGTGATCATCATTCTGCTAGACTTAAAAGCTAAGGAAAGTAGTAAAAAATAAACACAGTGTTTTTCTAGGGGACATTGGTGGCTCTTAGAGGAATTAAAAAACCCTTTTGAATTCATCAAAGCCGCATAAACTCTCATGTGTTTGCTACAGGCAGCTGAAGGGACAGTCTTTCAAATACTCTATAAATTACTGCTTTCATTGGCATAATTCAAACAAAACAATCATGGTTTCTTAATACAGATGTGTTCCATTATTATTCAAAATCAAGTTTGTTTATTTGTCTGTTTTAACCTCAGACTGTCAGACTGGGCAGGCTCTTGCTTTGCCTTCCATGAGTAGCCAGCTGCACAGAGTGGTGTGACTGAGGACCCCATGTTCTCACAGCCACGGTGCTGGCTGGATTACGGGGTGATGACCTTTGCCATTCCCTGTCAGAGTGGCTTTCTTCCTCCTCCTCCTCCTTCTCTTTCTTCTACTCCTGTGCCTGCGAGCACAGAGCTCCTCTCTCCTTGCTGGGCTGCTGACACTGCTGAGCCCTTCCCAGCAGAAGGAGCCCAAAGGTCTGTCCTGATCCCAATGGGTGTATGGGGAAAAAGACACTTTTTTTCCTTTGTTCCCTCTCTATCAGGATGCAGGTTCCTCTGGGTTCTTCTATGTTCGTTGGCAGATGGTGAGGCTGGAGGTGAGAGGAAGGGAGAGATACAGCATCATGCAAAGGCCAAGGGAATCCTGAGCCATCCTCATGCTGCCCTCGAGCCACCCTCTCTGTGTCACTCCAGACTGCAGCCAGGTCCACATGGGACAGAAAGGGGCACCTGTCTTAGGAGTCAGGTGGTGGGTAGGCAATCTGTTTCCTCTGCATGATGCTGCAGCTGCCTGAGTTGAAAAACAGCTGGAAAAAGTCCTTACATGGAAATCTTAGACATGGAACTTGTTTTCCCTTCGTAAGTCAGACTGAAGTAGAGCCTTTGTTGTTGTGAGTGATGAAGCTGTGGTGAGCCCAGATGTCATAGTCACTTCTCCCTGTTTGGGGTCTGTCTTCAGACCTTGGCAGGGGTGCAGTAAGCCAGGAGTTACAGAGGAGGGACGTGCAGTAAGGCCACGGGGTGCAGGGCATAGCCACAATCCCCACTCTCTGTCACTGCCTTTCCTTCAATTGTGGGCTTTTAAAGGCTAGTCCTGTCTTCTGAGTCCTGGAAACTGAGATGCTGTGCAGGTGGTACCACTTGTGCAGAAGTAATTGCCACCAAAACAGCCTCTTCTCCAGGGACCCTCGGCTGCGGAGAGAGGGCAGTGATGACTTATCTTTACCTGTTAGCAAACATAGTGAATTTGTCAAAAACAAGGGTCCCATTAACCAAAGACGTTGTTTTGGCTTGGAGTTTCATCTCTAAACTGTGGGCTTTCTTTTTCTATATTTCTTTAAAACTTTCATGTTTCTGACTTGTAGATGGGTGCTGAAGTGGGGCCTGAGGAGAGCCAGGCCATCTGCAGCTCTTTCTGTGCCCAAAAGAAGAGCAGAGGCAAACGGGCAGATGAGATCTGTTGTGTGCAGTGAGTGGCATAGACACGATGCTGCTGCTATTTCCAGATTTCAGCTTCCTTCTGATGTCTCAGAGGGCAACGTGAATGTAGAGAGAGAACCCAGCAAGAGGTTGTGCAAATCTCCCTCTGGAAAGCAAAAGGGGAATTTGTGCACTTGCCTGGAAGAACATCTGTGTTCTAAAGGCGGATAGCAGACAGGATCATCTGAGGAGCAGCAGGACATGGCTGAGAACCCTCAGCCTTCTCATCTGGGATGGCAGCTAAAACTACAATGGGAAGAGGCCAAATGAAGGCTTTGTGTGGCATTCCTCTTGTACCACTTCCTAGAAACTGCAAACAGCTCAGGAACCCTGAGATCTCCCTGTGCATTCCTGTTTACCGATCATGTCTAGTCAGAGTACCAGGAAAAGGCCAAGGGCACATGAAGTCCAATCTGACCCTTTGATGAGTTACTGATACTATTCTCTATAAAAACAACAGACATTTTTTTGAAGGGCATCTGTTCCCTTCAATTCATTGCTTACCCCTTGGTGTGGCCTGTCTGATCTTTATCTTGTCGGATAAAGCAGCTCCAGAGCACCAGGGAATTTTATTGCTCATGGTCTTCCTCTGTTCTGATTTACTTTTATTGCGGGCTAAAACTTGTAAACCTTTGACTCCTGTTTACAAATATACAGCCTGGATAACATTAGGAAATATAAACACTCCTCTCCCTGAAAATCCTATTTTAAACACAGATTTGTAGAGGCCAATTTTATCTCTATCATCTGCAAGTAGTTAAAATTCCAATTGTTTCTCTTGACAAGGATTTTAGCAATGCATAGTAAGCACGAGTTACATTAAAAGTAATGTAAACTCTAGGCTTTTATTAAGAGTTTAGAAAAAAAATCTATTAGAGACCTGGGTTATCTGCAAACTCCAAATGGTGCTGAAAAAGCAATGGTGCTCTCACTTGTCATAGGTGATTTTTTTTCTTTTAAGCTGTATGATATGTTTTCCTAATACGTATTTATTCACAAGAATTTGCATTGGTTTATCTTTAAATAATTTCGTTAGATGAATGCCAGGTCCTTAGTGGACATTTTCATTCATCTAGAATCAACTCATTTATTTTTATCTGACCTAAGCTGGAATAAGGAGTTATATAAACTGAGGATATAGTCAGTCTCTTGCTGCAGAAATGTGTGTACCAATTTAAACCGTTAAGTATCTCTCTGCGGTTTGTTGCTGCTGTTCTGCTGGGGCTCACTTTGTTTGTAGATCAGCCACTTCCACAGAGACTTTAACCCATCCAACACTGTGTTAAATAATATGGAGAAGGCTTGCATGCTTTGTTATCCAGTACTGTTGCATAGGGGAACATAAGGATATTAGGAAAAGGTTTTTGATATTAGGAAAATGTTTTTTACTGAAAGAGTGGTTTGGATTTGGAATGGGTTTCCCGCAGAGGTGGTTGAGTTGCCAACCCTGGAGGTGTTTAAGGGTAGGCTGCATGAGGTGTTGAGTGATATGATCTAGATGTAGATGCTGGGTTAGTTGGGTTACAGGTTGGACTAGATGATCTTCAAGGTCCTTTCCAGCCTTATCAATACTGTGATACTGTGTGATAAGAGCCAGAAGGGTAAGGGAAGGTTTCTCATGTAGTAAATGACCAGGACATGGTGCAGTGTAAACCATTCCTGAACTCATTGGATCCACTGAAATCAGCCATTTGAGCTGAGACACTGGCATTTGCATGGCTGTAGGAACACATTCCTCCCTCTGCCCCTTCTGCAGCTGTGGCCACGTTGAGCAGATCTCAGGTGGTGAGCAGATCTTAGGTCACACAAAGGTGACTTTGTAAACCACCTCATCAGGATTCACCACATGTATTTGTTAAAAGTTTAAGATTCTATCATGACTGATACATCCTCCTTTCCTTCTGGCCACTTTGCAATGGGGGCAGGTGAAAACGATTTTTATGCTTTGTCGTTGTTTGCTCGGTGAATGGGAGCCAGAGCGCTAAAAGTATCCAGATGGGTGCCTGTGCTGGTCTAATTAAATCAGTTTTGAAACATCTCTTTAGGCTGTGGACAGATGTTCTATTTGTAGAAAGCGGTGCCAGATGAAGATTACAAGCCACACTGCTGGAGGTTACTGCCCTTGCAGCTCTGCTGGCACAGCCATCCCAGATCCTCTTCATCTTGAAGAGGGTGCAGACGTGCATCTCAGGGGGGATGGCTGGAGAGGGCACTATCTGCGTGCCCCTGCTGGCCTTCTTGGCACACAGTCAGCTCTGCTGAGTGCTCCAAAGAGCATCTTCTGGCCTCTTTCAGTCAAAATGAACCAGGTTGGGCTGTCCAGTTGGAAGAGGAGGGCTCTTGTCACTCTGGTTCATTGTGTCTGGTGGGGAGTGGGGAGCCCTAACTTATCCAGGGGCAGTGAGAGCACAGGGGACAAGCTTGGGTCAGCACAGCTGGATTTGGACCAAGCCATCTATTTGAAGCCCTCCTATGCTGGGATGGGAGCGGGAAACCATCCTACTGCTGAAGTCATGGTGGGTGGTCTCTGGGCGAGGAGTTTTGGAAAGTAGCAGGGACTTGATGTCTTTGGACTGCTCATTGACCAAGCTCTTGGCATTGGCTAAGAAGGCAGGTAGTGGGGTGCTGAAGGATTGTCAGGGGTAGTCCAAGCCAAACACGGAAGCTTTTCTCATCAAGCTGTTATATTTTTACCAAATGTGTTAATGTGTGTACAGACAAAGTATGACACAATGTTGACCAAGTCTGGTGAGCTGCGTAGCTTCCCTTGGCCAATACTGTTTTAGCAGATGGTATTGAACTTTCCATGTAACACTAAGGTCACCTGTGACAAATGAACATGCTTTTTCTATTTCAAACCCTATCTGCATTAATAACTATCGTATTAATTCTCATGACTATTCTCAGTTAAAACATTTTAGCTCAAAAGTGCCTTAAATCTCTTACAAAATCATCTGTGTGACCATGACCTTAGGTATGGAGCTGACCTATTTTCAAGCATGCTTAAATTTCTGGTTTCTATCTTTTGTTGAAAAAAGCACTTATTTTAAAGAAGGCAGGTAGTGATGTTCCACTAAAAAGTAGAAAAAATATCACTATTGGTGATGGTGCTGTCTGGCTTTCCTTAAATCTCCAAGCCAGTTTTCAACTAAGCATATATGACATATATATATCTCATATCTCATATATATGAGATATATTACTGCCCTTGCTAGGGGAATATTTCTTTTGATTGTGCTTTTAAAGGCCATGGTTATGTGCAGAAATCAGTCCCTATTTGTGTTTTTTGAGAAGTGAAGCAAAAATATGTCTGAAAATAACCCCAAGTCCAAGCCTCATCCCTGAGGTGCTCTCTGATATTCCTTGTCCTCCCTGCAGGTGGTCAGCCCAGTGGAGCTGTCACCTCCCTTCTCCTGGTTTTCCTCAAGAAACAAATTACTACTATGTATTCTGTGTATAAATAAAACCAATAAATACATTATTTATTGGTTGTTTCCTCAGTCCCCACAGTTTCCTTCACACTCTCCAAGCATTGAAAAAAAGTGTTCAGCATTCCACAGAAACACGGCATATACGTAAGCTGAGAGTGCTCCTGAGAATATTAATTTAACTCTGTTTTCAGTCTGCTTCTTACTGCAGCTTTCCAGAGTTTTAGCAGCACAGCTCACAGCCCTCCAAGGGAAACACTGGCAACAGGAGCAGCAGAAGAGAAGTAGGCACAAGCAGCGGGACAGGGGTTGTCAGAGCAGGGGCAGGATTTACTGTGGCACCGCTGCTGGGTGGCATTCTGGCTCAGACCTTGGCATCTGATTTTCTGCAACCACTAGATGGCACAAAAAAATGCGGTTGTAGCATCAGCTTGTTCCTGGAAAATTACTTAAGTGTCGAGCTCATGCTGCAGTTAAAGGGGATTCTTATGTCCCTTTTAATCAAAAGCACAGTTTAATGTTTCCTTTAGATGCAAAAATGTACTGGTTGGAATCATCCTGCAGAGTGGAAATGAATCTTAGCAGTAAAATTCAGCTTCAATCACTGCTGGAGTCAATGCCATTTGCAGGTGAAGGGTAACACAGCAGAAGATGAGGGGAAGGAAGGCTGCTTTGCTGATTATATTACAGGACCATGCACTAAGAAAATTTAGCAGCTCTTGCCCTAGTGCTGATAACAATTCTCTTTTTAACTTTGGGCAAATAACATAATCTGCTTAATTTCTCTATTTCTATAGGGAAGGCAATGATTTCTTGCCCTGCAGTGGTACCAGAGGAGTTAATTAGTACTAATAAAGTACAAACAGAGAGAAGAAAACCACTAATGACTCCTGAAAGCTCCTTGCAAGGAGGAGATGTCCTGGTGCATCTTGCACCATCCAGCCATTGCTGTGTCACTGTGATGGTTATAATATTATGATAGAGTATGGATAAATTGAAAACGTACTGAAGGAAGTGGACTAACTTTGTTGTTGTTGTTGTTCTGCTTCCTGTATAATACATAATGGAAATTTTAAGTTGAGTGAAAACATCCTAACTGGTGCTCTCCAAAGCCCCTCTGAGTCAAAGCAATAGCTTGATGCTGATAGATGGTGACTGGCATGGCCCGACCCCCAACCACAGTCCAGCTTTCCTTCAACTGAGGGAAACTTTCAGTTCCAACCAGACACTTTTGTGTAGTCTCTGGTTTTGTTGTTAATTCATAATTAAAACTCCTAGTTACTCAGAGTGCTTTGCAGTTGCTGTGAAAGGTAAGCAGCTCTGTGAAAGGAGCTGGTTTGGGGTTTCTCGGTACAAGAGAGATATGAAGCTCCTGGAGCAGGTCCAGAGGAAGGTGACAAAGATGAATAAGGGAATGCAGTATTTCTCTTACAAGGAAAGGCTGAGGCAACTTGGTCAGCCTTGTGAAGAGAGAACTGAGAGGGAACCTCATCAATGTCTGTAAATATCTGAAGGGAGGGTGTCAAAATGATGGACCAGGCACTCCTCAGTAACGCCAACAATAGGACAAGAGGCAACAGCCAGAAACTGATGAGCAGGAAGTTCCACCTGAACCTGAGGAAGAACTTCTTTACTGTATGGGTGACCACACATTGGAACAGATTGCCCAGAAAGATTGTGGAGACTCCTTCTAAAAGCTGTCTGGACACAATCCTAAGTAACGTGCTCTGGGGGACCCTGGGTTAAGCAGGGGGTTGGACTAGAGGATCTCCAGTACATCCTTCCAACCCTACCCATTCTGTGATTCTTTAACACCTCTTAGACATCCTCAGAATCGAGATCTTCGGTGATTTTAGCACTGAAATATGCAATCTGATTATAACGGTTTCTGATATTCCAGCCCATAAACTAAGATGTTTCAGAACACTGTTAGGAGCTAAGTAAAAAGGATAGGCAATCCACTGTAAATTATTAGTGACTGGGAAAATCTCAACATGGCAATTGGTGTGACTGCTGTGGTCATGAGATGAGATATTTCCTTTTACTTGTGTCTTTATTGAGTGTAATGGACCCTAAGGAGAGACAGAGGATTTTACTGGGTATACAGGGAACTACTTTTCATCATTTAGAAAGAAAGGGCTTAAAGGTTCAGATAAGGACAGTACTGCAAAAAAAGAGAATTTGGCATGATGTCCCTGAGAAAACAATGAACAATGATATTCAAGCATGCTTTATACACTGATTTCATTGCCAATGAAAAGAGACTGACTGTGTCTTCCCATAATCACTGGGGGTATTTATGGCATAAATGTGATTTTTGGTTTATCTGAAACAGTTTTATCAGCTGTGTTTTAGCAAACTGAGGGATCAGGCTGTGAATGGGAGAAACATGAAAACTGTCAGACCAAAACACACCCAACAAAACAAATGATTGCTGATTGGCCTTGAAGAAAACTGAGGAAAACAATTTTCATAACAAAAATAAGACACTGAAGTGCTGTAACTGCAGTGCCAAACTGATTTCCAACCACTCACAAGAGTGTTGGCTTTGTTTTTCCAGTGATAAATTTAGTTTTTCCACTTGTCCCCACTGAACATTTTAGTAACGATGCTGGAGACTTTTCAATTTCCATTAAAGATTTTAAACTGCAAATAGACTGATCTTGGCAGCCTGTGGGGGAGCAGTAGATGGAAGATGTGTAGAAAAGGGTTTATCCATTTTCTCTCTGAAGCCATACTGAGGTCAGGTGACAGCAAGCACTGCCCAGCTTCAGGAGCATCCAGGAGTCCTTCACATGGACCAGAAAATCAAAGACCTCATTCATTGTCTTGTTGTGGTGCCCGTGTGCCCGGGCATCCCTGGCTGTGATGCTGTGCCTTCTGTACAAGTGCAATGTATGACAGTGCCTGTGCTCTATAGGGATGTGCCCACTGTGTATGTGCAGGGTGAGCAGAGCCAGCACATGCTGCACAGGCACATGTGAAACTTGCCAACCCATGGACATCCATGACTTCCCCTCCCTCATAGCCAGGTCTTGCTCACATTCACTGAGTGCAGCACTCTCCTCCTGGCCAGAGACTGTGTGAGGCATCATGGCAACCTGCACAAAGTATTTTATCCTCCTGAAAACAACTCCTTATATAGGAAATATATGTAGTAGCATGCCCAGCAGCAGTACTGACTTTTAGACCTCAGGTTCATTTTGTTCCAAGTAATTAGCCTTTTGATACTTGTGGGGTTTTTTTTCTAGATCCTGAAGTCTTGGTATGTCGTTACTCCTCTAAATGGATCAAGATGAATCTCAAACCATAATAAAGCAATGGCAAGTTATAGATCATTTTAGTTTAAAAAAATTGCCAACTTGAGATTGAATGGTGGAGAAATTAAATGAAAGGGAAGAACAACACCATAAAGAAGCACAAGCATCTGACAAACAGCAATTAGACTTAGGAGATTCCCTTATTCTTACTGCTCAGGGAATGTACTTATTTTTCCCATGTAGAATATTTACAATACCTTATTTAGTAATATTTCAAGCAGCTTTTGTAGCATCTGGCATTGAGTGCAATTGTTGCAGTGCTCTGGCAGTGTGCTACACATCAGCATATTACAGAGATGAAAACAAATGGCATAAGGCTCAGGAAATATTCAGTGCGAGGTGCAGCTCCTGCTACCTCCAGCTCCACGGAGTATTCATGCTGGAATGTCATTCTTCTGCTTTCTACTCCTCAAACTGAAAGCACGGGCATTTTTTCCCTCCCCATTTTTTAGGTGAAAGAGTCATCAGCTTCAAGTGCATTGTATGTGTTGCAATGCTTTACTGTGAATCAAGTGAGGTGTGGGCACTGGGAGATTGTGTTGGCTTCTGACCTGGATCAGACTTGCAGTAATTTCTGAATCATCTCCAACAGCATGAGTGAAATTGGATAGAATCTAATAAGAGACTTAGAACATTTTTCTATCTGAGCTTGCTACAAAAATTGCTATGCAACTGGTCTTTAAGTGCAACAGTTTTCATGAACAATTGTTAAATACCAGCCTGAATGGTATTAACAAGGTCAATGTAGAGATCAAATAATTATTATCAGCATTTCTTGTAACAGGCTAAAATAATCTTTTCATAATGGAGACAGATAAAATAAATTTTGGTTCATGACATAGTTGTTGGGAGTTATGAATTATTTTTATTTAAAAACTCTGCACAGAATATTTACATAGTGCATTCTGGAGTTAAAAAGACTGAGAAAGTCTAAGCTGATAGCAAAATTCGCTGACAAGTAAAATAAGATGTGTGAAATACTTCACAAAAAACTTTCCAATTGCTGCCCATTTTTATGGTTAAAGTGCTCAGTGAGAACAGTGACAATCACAGAAGACCAAGATATAGAAGATGAGAGTAGCGAAGAAACAATACTCGTTTTCAAATAACCCTCAGTAAATACCAGTATTGCTGGACTCTTAATGAAGAGTCAGATAGATTTTTACACACAGCAAATATTGTCCATGTCCACCGAGATGTGATGTAAAATCAGTGGACTAAACTGTGTTCTCACTGACACTGGTACAAATCCAAAGTCATTGGACCATATCATAGTCATTTCCAGTTTTTCATGGAGTAGCCAAATAGAAATTGGTCCAATGTTCCCTGACTCTCTCTTACACTCCTTTGAATAGGAACTACTCATAAACAGATCAATGAGAACATCATGCTCACTGCATGTTCTCCACTTGTTAATAGGAGGAAAAATAACACCACAGCGTTTTTCTCTACGTGCCTTCGTAGTAGATCACCTCTCAGTGTGAGAATTGCAAAGGACAGCCCGCCTCAAGGATCCTGTGCTCTAAGAAAAATTAAACTGGTAGTTCTGGGGAGCAGAGGAAGAGTAACTGTGAAATCTGAAGCCCCCTGCCGCCCAAAGGAATGCTAGGGAACAAGGGAAGTGACACAAATATATCTGATCATTGTCAGCTTGAAAGCAAGGAGGATGATAGAGGAAGATGTGAAATAAGAGGAAACTCCCACTAGAGGCCTCTGAGTGCCAGGAACTGGGGTAAATAAAGATTTCAGTGGCTTAAGATTAAAAAACACAAGTTCTATCTGGGCCAAACACTCAGAGGGGCTGTTTGCTACCAAGTGCTGCAGTCCCACTCACACCTTGCTGCGCTCCTGTGTGACACTGCGTACAAAGTGAATGGACTGGGAATGGCTAAACTCTCCTTCCACCCACCAACAAAACACACAGGAATCCAATGTACAAGCAGTTCATTTTTCTTATTTCCCAGCAAACACTCAGGCTCCCTGGGGCAGACTCACCATTGCCCTGCCATGTAAGTGGACATACAGCGAAGCCTAGGAAGAGTATGACACATGAGACTTAGAGCAGGGAAGGCAATCTGTCTTCAGTCTTCAAAAAATAGTGCTGCACCACAGTCCAGAAGTGAATCAAGCCTTATAGAAATAGCATGATGGAGTAGCTGCAGGCAGATATTCATTACTATGGATTTCATTGCTATGGATCTACTGCGCTGCCAGCAACAGTCCAGTGGTGGCAAAGTGAAGATGCTGTTAAAGCCCAGATGTGGTATAAAGGGCTTTGCATTCCTAAATGATTGGATCAAAAAGCAGAGCATAAACCCCATAGGCAACATGCTTGGCATGAAGTTTATTTTTACTGTGTGACTCCAAGCACTGGAATGTCCTGAACCAATTCCAGAAGGGTTGATGCTTTTCTGCCTCACAGCCTGGCCAGGCAGGACACCCAGTGCTGCAGGGATGGGCTGTGTCTTCATTTTCTTTATACCTCAGTTACCATAACATCCATGCCTTTCCTGCCTTTAGCTCACCATGCCTTTGGGGCCTTCCTGAAATACTGCTCCCACACCTCTTACTTCTCCTTCCTCTTCCTTGTCCAGCTGGCTGGTGCTTGCTTATGTGCTCCATTGAATAATCCAGAGAAAGCAGGAAATGTGAGTGGAAACAAAATACATTTGCTACAATCTGCTTTTAGCTGATCTTCTAAAAATGTGCTCTATAACCCAGACTCTAAAATCCCACTGCTGAGCAACCACGGTCACCTCCTTCCCATTTTAAAACTTCTACAAGATGGGAGGACAGACCGTGTAGTGTTTCATCCTGGATTTTCTTATGTGCCTTTCTGATGGAAAAACTAAGAGGCCACTACTGGAAAACTCTATAAGTGACAGGACTTTTCCAAGGTCTGGTGTCACAACTTTCATTTTTTGCCAGTCAATGCTACTTTGACAAGTGAGCAGATTAAGACAGACTTGTAGACTTCCACATTGTGTCTCCATCCCATATGGGGTTCTTTCCTCCAAAGTGTTCCAGGTCTCTTTCTAAAACCAATTTTGCATCTCCGGCCTAGACAGGAACTTTGAACAATTTCTATTTGAAGAGACAAGACATTTGAACAAGAAAAGTAGCGTTTGTTCAGGAACCAAGACCAAAACAACTTGCTCAAGGCACAGGGAAGCTTTCCAGCAATGAAAGACTTGAAGACAGGTATTCACTCTGTAGCTTTACCATAAAACACTTGTTCAGGGAAGCAATAAAGCATCACAACGATGAACTCATCATAACCCCAGTTAAACTTTTAAATGGATGGCTTTTAAAGGACAAGGGTCCCCTATAAGCATCTTCTTTAACCCCTCACTATCCATGGACTCTGTCTACCTCTCATAAGTGAGCAAGAATTAACATTTCTGTAGTTGCAATAAGAGCCCATTACTTAGCAGCATAACCCCATCTCAGCCACGACCACAGATCTATACTGAGCGCAGTAAATTTATTCATTAGATTTATCCTATGTTTATTAACAACCCAGCTCAGAAAAAGAGTCAGTGACAAAAACCATCTGGAATAAACATAATGGAAAACAAACAATGTAATATATTCCGTCACTCCAGCCTAATTGCAGTGTTTGGTGCAAATACAAGTGACAATTTACAAGCCAAACTCTTATTAAAGGGAAAAATGAGCTGTGCAGGGAAGCACAAATCAAAGTAACTAATCAACACAGACAACACAGTCAAGGATTTAAGAGCCAAGGTGCAGCAGTCTTTTATTCCTCCTTGTTTTCAATTTGGGAGACCTGCTGTGATGTTGCAGTACATTTTACGTTATACACCTACTTATGCAACACTGGGGAGAAGCATCTCTTATTTTACACCGGCTACCACCTGCAACATTGGGGTTGGAAAAGTTCTTATCCTATCATTTAAGCTGGGAGCAAGGTGAACTGTCAGAGACAATAGTTTTCTTTTGAGGCAACTATCCTCTTTCAGCATATAATAAAAGCTTAAGATTAAGGATAAAGTAGAAAAGGTTGGAATTAGCTAAAAGCAATGCCAATTTGATATAAAGGAAGTTCTTATTGAGTGAATTGGTTCAGCAAAAGAAAAAGGAAATGGATCTCTCCCTCCCATGCAAGAATCTGAACAACACCTGGCTGCTGTCCATGATCTTTTTCAGCCTGGAAGCTGGAACTGACTCATTAGATGCATCTGGTGTCCCTAGGGAAGCAAGAGAAAACACTGGCAGCAGAGAAGAAAAGATGGTAGAAGCCATCTGAAGCAGAAATCAGACAAACATCCTGTCTGCATTAGAGCATCATCTTCGAGAACTGCACTGGGCACCTGCGTGAAAACTGAGCATCTGGGGTGCAAAGGGGTACAGTGATACAATATGTAACACACTTTTAGTTTAGGGAAAATAATCCCATAATCTGGAAAATACCACCTCAGACCAAAAGGAAAAAAAGTTAAGACTTCATTACAACCAAAGGCAACAAGCTAACATTACAGTGAAATCAATATGAGCATATGCACACAGAGGTGTGGCCATAACTTCCATAAATACAGCAAAATATGATTGATAAAATCCTGTTAGTGGGGAGATGCTGGAGAATTTTTTTTAGTCTTTCTGCAATAAAAAAGATTGGGGGAAAGGGCTACACTGAGGGAGACAAAGGCGTCAAAAATGCACATGTTGCTTTATCTGCCGTAAGGAGGGAGATCACCAGTCACCACCACCCCGTTTGCAGAGCTGCCTCTCTGGACTCTCACATCCCTTCCTTGTCTGCAGGAAGCCAAGATCCTTTCATACTTTGGAAATGGCCCTGAAACTCAAAGACCTTCTCTGATGAGATTGTCTTGGAAACAACATTAATCAAAGACATTTTATATTTCTCCCTGAACTGTTATTTTACTGGAACAGAGTCTAGTGCTCCGTTTCAGGATCTAGTAGGCCCTGAAACATAGCTTGTTCTCAAACATAATGTAGCCTTCTTCTTAACTATAAAGCTGATAATGTGCACGCTTTTGGCATAGCTCATGTCTATGAAAAAAATGTTCAAAACTTGGTTTCCGGACCTGCTGTTTTCGGAGAGAAATAAGTGTGACATCCCTTTCTCCTCGAAGAGATGATATCATAGATGTGGCCACAGGGATATGTTTCTTCATGCAAGAGGCAAGGTGCAAATTTAGAGAAGCAACCCCCTGAGAATTTTGACATTTCAGTGCTTCCTAAAGGCCAAAACTTTTATTGCCAGCTAACTGTAGATCCAGCTCTCCAGAGCCTCATTGCATCATCTGTATGAGCATGCAAGTCAGGATGACATATCTGTTGCTGACTAATTTCAAATGTGATATTCATAGTATAGATGCACTGTTGGGATGATCTTTGGCAACACCTTCATCCAGGCATCTCCGCAGGCTGTTGACCTGAAATTGTACTTTTTTTCAACTAGGAAGAAAAACATGAGGATGACTCTTTCCCTCAGGTACTGAGTTCATGTTTATTCTATAAAAACAGTGTATGAGTCACCTGCCAAATCCCACAGGTATTGTGTTCATTCATGTCTCTTTTCTTCTAACTACTTTGATTTAAGCAGGAATCCTCAAAAGTGGTAGTTCTTTTTTCTCTGATTTCCACTTAAGCGATAGGAATTTAAATGATATTCAAAAGTGAATATAGATAAAAGAGGGATGATTCCCCATTTATAGATTATAAAATTCTAGGTGTCTGGTGTCTGTCAATAACTATAATGATAAAATATCTTAATTATCAGTTAATATGGATTCTTATCCTCTTGTTCTATGACCATTGGTGGTCAGTTTGACTGGGGAATCTGAGCATTTTCTACCTTAACCAGGAATGGCCATGAATACAGAACATCTTCTTTAAGGAGCAAAACACAGCAGCTGTGTTAGGGTCACCCCAACATAGTCACGCAGTGTCCAAATCTTCAGCTTTGTAATTGAGGATTATTCTGCCCATCTGGGTTGCTCAGACACTTGTTTTGTTGCTCTCTTGAAGAATTTTTGTAATCCCGCAGGATTCCCTGGTCTGGATCTTTATTCCTCTGTGAGAGGAGATTCAGGGGATTTGCCAATGACTGTGCAGGTAGGTGGGAGGTTGTCCATGCACTCAGACAGTGATCAGGGCATGCTGGCAGTGCTCTTGCTGTTGCAATCCTATGATGCTGAAGCAGGTACCCTGTTGTCATAAAAAAATCCCCCCAACAGTCCCAGCGCTTTCCTTTGACTCTTGGCACTCTCACCTTTCCTCACATGCTCCACCAAAGGCTTTCAGTGCTGTCAAGGATCTGAATTACCAGTAACTGCTAAAGTCAATTTGTAGTGAACACTGAAATTTTCCTCAGTGTTTTCTAAGGACTTCACAGGGACAAGGTAACTGACATTCTGAGCTATCTTAGCAAACTATCTGTCAACAGCCCCTCAAGGCATAAACTACTTGCTGGAGCATCAGCTCATAAACTGAAAGGGAGATGACGTTCAGAGAAAGAATTGTTTTAGTTATCACACAGTCTGCTTCAATATTGTTTTAGAAAAACCTGGATGCAGATCTTAGTGAATGTAATTGCAGATTTCAGGAAACATCTCAAAAGCCACAGAGGATCTTAAAAATATAACAGAAATAAGTCCCTTTGAAATATGAACACTAGCTGATTTCCTTCTCCTCCCCTCCCGTTCCCAGCTACATTAAAGGTATCACAGGTTCACAAGTTATTCTGAGTTGGAAGGAACCCTCAGGATCATCTAGTCCAACTCCCCACATACTAGACCATGTCACTGAGCTCCTCATCGAGTCTTCTCTTAAACACCTCCAGGGATGGTGACTCCACCACCTCCCTGGGCAGACCATTCCAATGAGGGATCACTCTCTGTGAAAAACCTCTTCCTAACATCCAGTCTAAACCTCCCCTGGCGCACCTTAAGGCCATGTCCTCTTGTTCTGGTGTTGTCAGCCTGAGAGAACAGATCCTCACCCACCTAGTATGTTTGTTATTTCAGTGGACTTCAGAACTTGGCAGTCATTCAAAGTTGCATTAACTAGCATCAATTGTTAACTGAGGATGACACTACAGTGATCCTGCATATTTGTGGATTCGCGGATTCAATTAATTGCAGTTGGATTTTCAGTGAGTTGTGAGACCACACACGTGCACAGAATGTCCTGGACCCTGGATTTCGCAGCCAGGAAGCACCAAAGGGTGCTTCCTCTGCTTTAATGGGGTGCTACAGTGTGAGCCACACTCCCAGGACTGCCCTCCAGACCTTATTAGTGGAGGGTGCTGTGGCTACAGACGGGGAGTAGTTGAATATTCATGCGTTCAGTATCTTCAGGGATTTTGTAACTCACGGGACCTGCCCAGACCCAGCTCCCAGTGAATTCCAGGGGATCACTGTATTTATCCTAGGAGGTTCACAGCAAAAAGTCTGTGTTCCCATTGTCACCCTCCATTGCAGCAGCTTTCTTAGAGCAGCTTTTACACTTGCTTTAGATTTGTAAACTGATATGGCACTGCTTCTTTATCTGCCAATTTTTTCCATTACAGGTACCACAGTACTGGTAACAGCTCTGGTCACACGTGCATATTCTGTTACTTATGCTCCTTCATGGTCAGATTTACTAATTGCCCTGTCAACACTTAGGCTGAGAACTTTCAGATTTTGAGGGTTTATTTCTGCCTCTGACCCTATGGGAAGACTATAGGCACATAATATCGTGGCAAGGATTAAGATCTGTTTTCTTTCTCTCTTTACAAATAACCTGTTTATTTATGGGTGGCCATAAATGGATACATACTTCCAGAATTCAGGAAAACTACCTTCAATGTTCTGTATTTTGACAGACTTTTATTATACAGTCAATGAGTCTTGCCTCAGTCCTCATGTCTGCCGGTACAAGAGGTGATATTAAGTGAAATACATTCATATGTGCTGAAGGGTTGCACCAGTAATGGACAGTAATGGACAGTAGTGCTTCACAGAGAGAAAGAAACCTTGAGATAGACACAAGAGAAATCTGTCACACATCAGCATGTAATCTCTTCATAGTGCAAAGATTTATTTAGGAGAGCTACTCTGAGTTATGCCGCTGTCAGGTAGCAGAGTACCGCCTGTGGTTTTTGAAGTATTTGAACATTTGCAGTCTCTAAATAATTAGAATTGTCAGAAAGAAAGACAGTCCATCAATCAGAAGTTTTCACAACTCCTTCTCATCTGTATGTAGATTTCTAAACCTGAAAACCTGATATTATCAAATAATACTAAAATGGAACCCTTCAACAATTTTGGTTTTTTGCTTTTCAACTGTACTGTGTTGGATACAGAAGAGATCTTCAAATTTTCACAGTGGAACTGGAGGCAATGCTCTCTTTTGTCAAACTACTGGATTTGTCAGTCCACCTTTGTTTTTTCTCTTCTTTTCGAGTCAGGCTGGTGCCTTGTGTAAGGACTGAGTTCATGCAATAACATCTTTAACATCATCATAATTAACAAAGCCTTTAATGATATGTGCAGTAATCCATACTTCAGATCAACTAAATCAAGTTTAAACAGTTCACCCATGTTACAGACTACCTCAAATTATTTCTTTAAAAAGCAAACTCTTCAAGTCTGAAAGTCAGGCAGGGATGGAGAAAATAACTACAACTTTTAGACCAGTAAATTAATATCCAACAGCAAAACATTTGGATGAAATCTGTTTAAATTACTTCTTTTCCTTGAAAGCAAATAAGAGTTATCTTCTTATTTGAGACCTATTCTTTCTGTTTGTCTTCCCATATTAATTCTTGATTTAAGGCCTTATGTTCTTAGCTTCTCCATTCATCAAATTTCATAGCTCTACCTCCTGAAAATGAAAGTTTAGAGTAAAAAAGATTAAAAAATTTTGCTCAGTTGTTTCCATAGGGACCGCATGATTCCCTCTGGGAAACTGTGCAAGAGGAAGATTTCAGCCTTTTCATAGTGTACATCAGAGTGAGAATGTAATTCACAACTGGGGCAGCTCCTTTGACTCTTTTTGTTACTTGTTCTCTTTGAGCTCACATCAGGCTAGGGTACTTTGCAGTTGGTTTGTAACTTGAAAACACAAGTTGACTAATAGGATGAAAATATGTCAGAACAAATGATCCTGAAAAACATGTGCTTTATTGGTTTGCAAACTAGGGAGTGACATCAAGCACCCAGATATGGATACTTTTCATTTAGTGCATCAGCTCTGCATAGTAAGACCGAGTGCATTCCTCCTCATAGAATATATTCAACAAAGTATTAAAAGATGTTAAAATTCAAAGTCATAACCATCTGCTTATCAGAGACATCTGTTGCTTCAAAGCAAAGGACTATATGAAAGGTTCAGAAAGCTTTAGAACTCAAAAGATGCATTTGCCAAGAGATTAATGGAACACATGAATATACATAAATTCAAAAACTTTAACAAACTGCTGTTTTCTCCCTGGAGTGCAGTTGCACCGTCCAGGTATGGGAGAATCGTGTTACAAAGGAAAAAGCTCTTTCCCAGCTCTGCACTGAAAATTAAACTTTTCTTCAAACATTCTTGAAAAGCAACATTTTTCTCCACCATCAGAGGAGTCTGAATTTCACACCGGCCCCACTCATCTCTGCCTTGCTCCTACCACCTTAAAGATGTGTATTATCACCCTGCAAACTTCTTTCTACGCAGTCTTTCCCCATTCTTGCTCAGAGAGATGACACCCCAGTGTCAGTGGGAGGAGCACACTGCAACTTTGCAGCCCTTAATGTCTATTAATTTGCTTGCTGTTTTGACACCCAAGTCTGCTTGGCTGAAGCCAAGCAAGATCTTCCCATTGCCTTCAATGAATCATGGGCATCTCCCTTAATGAACAGTGCCCCTCTCACATGTGGATCTTGCATTGCCATGGAAATTAATAAATCAAGAAGAGGGCTGGAAGAGGCACAGAGCTATTTAGGGAAGCATCCATGTTCCTCTGAGCACCTGATGCAAGAGATGATTGTGTTGGTGTATCTGCACTAAAGAAAGTTGGGATTGCTCTGTGGGGGGTGTCAGATTTTCACTGGAGGGCAGGGTTTGCACCTTTCAGACGTGTGGATCTGCAGGGAAGAGTCTGCTAAAAGTTATTTGGAACTGGGAAGAAGTGTGACGCAAATAGAACATGCAAAATCATAGGGATCGAGTGATTTTGACAAGGTTGCAAGAAATACAAGAGGACTAGAAACTCCCGGACCAGGGAGATACTGAGAAGTCTGGATGCATGAAATTTTTGTCTCAGGGTAGTACCACCTGTACGTGGCCAGTGGAGCTAATCAAGCTTCTACTTTTTATCACTAAATCTGCATATTGATAACCATCAAAACAGCAGGAAGGATCTCACGAACAAGAGAAGTTTGGCATTTAAACACCGATTTGCCAGGCCTATTGATGCCAGTAAGTACATCACAGTATCACAGTATAGAAAAGGCTGGAAAGGACCTTGAAGATCATCTAGTCCAACCTATAATCCAACTAACCTATCCTCTACATCTAGATCATATCACTCAGTACCTCATCTAGGAAAAAAAATATTTTAGGGGAGGCTAGATGAGGTACTGAGATATATAAACTACACGGAGAACAAGGAAATGTTTCATGTCCTTAAATTAAATTGTGAAGCTCAGAGAAAGGTGATCTGTCCCCTGCAAAAAGCTCCCAATAACCATACAGAAAGTGATTAATTTAAATACGAGCATGAACATAAAGATACATTTTATAAAGCAAGCAAAACACTTCTTCTGTCATTTAATTTTCCTCTTAGTCACATAATCTGTGACCCTTTGCACCTCCCTATAAAGCATATAGACTCCCACACGACTGCAAGTTCAACATGGGGGTTACACGTCGCTTTTGGGTTCACTGACACCACTTCATAAAGCGCCTTTCTATGCGTTGCTTTCCTTTGCACAGTCTTTGCATTTCCCTGTCAGTTTCCCATTGTCCTTGAAATCCGAGGAATCAAAGAAATCAGAGAGTTTTCTGAGTTTTCTGTGCCGATCACAGAGAACAGAAACGTCAGCAATCAGAAAAGCAAACAGAGCCTGCCTGAGGCATGTACAGATCCTGCTCTTTCACACTACTTACAAGCCAAACAAGGTAAGATATTTATTTATTGGGCTAACATACATGCATTATTCAAAGGGACAGCAGGATAACAACATTACTAGTATTAGCAAATTCATCTCAAGTTTAGATTATCTCTGAGTTTTTTTTTTTTTTGAGGCAAGAGAATATCCAAAGTTTGCTTCAGCTAAATAAAGCCCTTTACTTACATGGCTTGCAAGAGCTTCCAGCAGCTGGAGCCTCTGACTTGCACTGCGTACAGGTATTGTGCCTTGCTGAGAGCCTCCTAACTTTGACCCTGGAGACAGCACATAACTCACCGGTGCTTGAGGTTGATAAATCCTTTAAAAATGCTCTCAGATGTATTTTTATCAGTAGTGCACACTGGCAGTACACTGCAAAGCAGAAAGCCTGTCTGGTGTTACGAGGAGAGCGTTCCCCTCTCAGCTGAATCTGAAAGAAAAAAAAAGGAGCCCTTGACCTCAACAACTAGAATAAATCTACTGTATCTGCTGGCTCTTTTCTGAATGCATACTTGAGCAGTAACATAAGAGCGAGGGATGGGAGCACAGAAACTGCGGCATGTGTGCTCTGTACCAGGAGGGTATGTGAGCAACGCTCCCAGCGAAGGCACAGCAAAATGAAAACATAACGTGTGTGTGTGTGTTTTCGGCTTTTGGTTTGTTCCCATATTTTAAAAATAAAACAAAGATGACTGGCTTCTCTATTTCAGTTCATAGCTCCCAAGTGGCCGTGCTCTCAAGCTCTGTCCTCTCCGCTGACATTCCTTGTCTTCCGTGTGAGGTTGTTGCTGACTTTCTATTTCAAATCCCGATTTTCTCTCTGTATCTCAGTCAGGAAATGTAACCCAGACTGAATTGTAGTATTTTGGACATCACAAAAACAATGAATTGCCTGCAAGAAACATGAGTGTTTTTCAGATTTTTTTTCCTTCTTCAAATGATTTGTCTACTTCTTTTCTCTCTCTGTCTCTCTTTCCTTTTGTCTACTTAAACTTATTAAACTTCATAAAAATGATCATAGCTTTTGGAACAAATCCTCAGTAGAACAAATAGTGAGAAGAATAATAAGATCAAAATAACAATGTACCTTCAAATAGATAAATGTAAAGTTTCAAGAAAAAAAAAAGAAATTCCCTGCTCCGTTGTAAACTTACATTTTCAAGAACAACGACAGTAGTTTAAACATAGTCATATAATTCTCAGACGATGAGGACAGAGGTTTTATGGATAGGGTGAAAAAAAAACCCCGTATTAAAGGCATAGCAAAGATAAGAAAGAAAATTGAAGTCCTTGTTCATTCCGTTATATTCAGTTGCAAAAGAAAGAAAAAGACAAACAAGCTTGCAGTCTAAAGTCAAGCTTTAAAATATTGTAAATGCAATTTTCCCGGCTTTATGAAACATAAAGATAAAACAAGCAAACAAAAAAGCCTTCAAACCTTTTAATAAGCATTTCTAGCTCAAGGAAATAATAGTCGCTTTTAATGAAGAATGATCAAATAATCTCTTTTATCAAGTGTGTTACTCCCCTTGCCTGACAATGGACTTGAAAAAATCCTCTACACATTTTATATGTGTGTTATCAAGGTTTTTCTTGAACCTCGGACTGGCATTCAGCTTTTATTATTTTTTGATTTTTTTTTTATTACGATACTGAAACACATGTACAGCTTCAAAGTTGTTTATTAGTAATTAAATTGTATCTCCTAGTTGTAGTTGGCGAGTAGCAGTGATACATTCTTTGAATGAGAGAAGCCTCAGTTTCAATTTAGTTTCCATTTATATTCTTTTCCTTTGTCAAATACTGAAACCCTACATCTACAGTAAATTGATTTTGATTATTTTCAGTTCTTCCTGCTGTTTTCACCTTCCCTTCCTCCACTAACATTTTCAAAATATGAGGCACTAGCAAACCACTTATGTATCTCTTGAATTTCATATTATTTACATTTTTTGTTTGTCGGTTTGGTTTTTAATTAAAATACGTATTTGAAAGCTGCTGCTTTAAAACCAGTGTGAGAGCAAGTTGTTCTTAAGATACCACAACACGTTTTCTGTACAGTGGACTCAAGTCTCATGCCTAGGACTCATTTCCATAGGTGGGTGCAGAGCCTGTTGTCACCTGCCGTGCTGGACCTCTTCCCTCTCTGCTAAACCATCAGCAAGGACATGTCTTCTCCCTCTTTCCCGTTTCATCTTGTCCGATTTTACAAAATAACTGGGATTTTTTAATTCTGCTCTGTTTTGTGATGCGGAGACCTTGTGACCTGCTTTGTAGGAATAAGTCTTGGCACGGAGGAGTCCTTGCACACGCCCTGGTTGCAGGCAGCGGTCCCACGAGCAGGGCGTGTTGGATCACATCCAGCTTTCTGTCTGAGACTACAAGAATCTATGTATCTAAGAAGCGATGGGCTGCTGCTTTCTGAAGTGTTTTGAGACAAGCAGAATATATACCTAACTTCTGAGGACTAAACCGTATTGTTTTCAGCGCCAACTAAAATGTAGCACCAATTTGGGTGCCTACTAATTACTCCGAGGCTTGACTCGGTTTCTGCCTCAGGGATCTGGCTTTGGACTGAGGAAGCAACAAGCCATCAGGCAGTGCACTTGCAGCCCCCCAAGCACAGACTATGTAATTTCTCCCCAGCCCATTTCAGCCACACCACAACTGTGTAAGCCCTGCACGCCCCTGGGTGCTCCATTTTACTGTGGCCATGTGCAGTCTTGTCTCATGACTGGAGGCAGCCGGTCACTGCAAATGTCATCTGCTTTTCTGATTATTGTATATGCATTAACAGATGTTTGTATAGGAGTTACGAAAACAGTTCCCAAACTAAGGGTCTCAGTTACAAGTGCAATTGTGAATGTGGACGTGGAAGTTTGGCCAGGACCTCATGAACACAGAAAAGTACAAGACATGTCAGATGAAGTCTGTCATGATCAACCACATCAAAAATGTTAAAATATTTTTTCTACTTCTGGTTTCTTTTCCCCCCCCCCCAGAGGAAGGGTAGACCATGATATATAAATTAATCTCTTGTCTTTCTTACTTATCTTTCAAAAGACTGGTTGGGCTGTGCTGCCCACAGTCTGGGAATACTGCTCTGCTGGCATGGCACTGTGGTTGTCTCTGAGATCCTGAGAAAGTAGGTCCCTGAGTGTGAAGTGACACAATCCATTAAACTACCTTGATGAGACTTTGTTTTGAAATTGTCTAATTTTACGCACAGCTTTAAAAAATTTGGGCATCACAGGGATATTCATCCCAGTAGCTGTTACTTCCATTGCCAGCTCACAAAGCTTTTGCAAAGCCCACACTTTGTTACTTCATGAGAGATGCCACATGTACAGAGTCAATAGGAACCACAAAGCTTAGTTTGGCTGTTTCAGGTAAAGGCTGGGCAAGAAAAACTGAAACACTGATGCAGTGGTGGTGTAAAATGACAGGGCAGGTAAATGTGAACTAGAGAGCGTATTTCCCAACATGGTAAACTTTCCTTACCTCGAGATGCTTCACTGGCTCCATGGAGGCACAGCTCTGAATACAGGCACCTATACTGTGTCTAGGATCAGCCTGGGGCCGCAAGTACAGGAGCACTTTTGGTGGAGGCATCAAGGCTGAATCAGTTCAGTCCATCATTACTTGGTCTGCCCCAGATGGAGGCAGGCTCTGTCCTGCAGCACTGCTTTGGGGGTGTGCACCATGGCCTCCAGTGCTCCAGGAGAATGCATTTGCAGAAGTGCAGTGTTAGAACAGAATCACAGGGGCAATTGGATGGAAGGGACCTTTGGAGTTCATCTCATTCAACATCTGCTCAGAGCAGGGCTAATCAGCTGGCAGCTGTCTCTGCAATGAGGACTTTATTATTCAGAGGTTTCCATTCCACACAGCACACCTGACCTCCATTACCCTCAAGAGCAAAGCTGAGTAATTATGATCCAAAGGGATTTTGCATCCTTTATCCCAGGTAATTACAAAGTCATGGCTATTGCAAGAGCTGATCACCCAATCATTTGATTATACTTATTTGTCACAGAAGCCAAACAATAGTATCTCATTTTACAGATGTGGACCTAGGGCACAAGGATGACATTTGCCAGGGATCACAGTCTGTGCAGAGCAAGAAATTGAATGGTCATGTCTCAGGATTGGCATCTTACGGGCTGTCAGCTCTCTGTGCTTTCCTGCTATTAGCTGCTACTTATTTATAGCCACCTTGTTATTACAGATAATTTTTTGAAGCGAGGGGCAAAGTAACACAGCACTTGTGAGACACCAGCTATGTAATGAGTTCCAGTGCTGAGGCTGAAATTGGGGGAAAATGAAAAAGTACTGCTGTACATGTGGTCGGCAGCTGTATTAGGGATCATCAAATGAATGATCCCTCTTAAAAAACAGCCTTTCTGACAGTCTGGAATGGGATCCAAATTAGTAAAAGCTGGTTCTGGAAACCAGTAAAGGTCCCCACGATCTTTACTGCTGTCATTGAGAATTCGTATCTCAATGATCAAAAACTGTCTGAAGGTGAGTATTGCTGTAATTTGTTTAAATTGAAGGCCTGGAAAAATATACTTAAGACACCTGCAATCAATTTTGATTTGGAAATCCAGTTCATACACAAGGAAGGCTTGGGACGAATTGAAAGACAAGACAGTCTTGTCTTGGAAGGCAAGAATGTTTATGTTTAAACAAGTGGCTCATATGCATGGCCCTCACACTTCGATCTCACATCTAGTTTTGGTGAGCAATGCTATTTTATACATGGTTGCACCATGGTTTTATATATATACACATATTTATATATATATGTAGATGGCATGTAGCTAAGAATGATGAATTACTTCTGAGCAAAATGAAAAGAATATATGGTTCACAGATGTATGCTTGACTGGTTCTGCTTCCCAGAGGGATCCAGTGAAGCTCTTTGGCAACCCTTATGTGGATGTCCCATACTGTAAACTCCAGTTCTGGACACAGTGCTGCACACCTGCTCAGTTTTGCCAAGCCAGCCAAATTAGGATTGCAGCAATTTCTCACTTGAGGTGAGATGCTAACGGCTCTTCTTATGTGGTCTCAACAAGTGTAGGGACTAGTGAATAATGGGCAAGAACTCAGGAGCTGCAAATTCCTGTTGAAGCTTCAGACTGCACATTAAAATAATGGAGAATTCTGACTTTTTACTTCATAATTTATTTTCATATATCAGCAAATCTCTTTTTTAAACCTGTAGTGTGTAATATCTTGTCCACGTAATTTCTCAGTCTTGTAATCTGAATGTCCAGTCCTGGAGATGATACAAATCAATACTACTGCACTGATTGCCAAAGCACCATAATTAATTTACAGCAGCAGAAGTTTTGGCTCAGAACTCTGTGGAAGCACACATATTCCCTTTCTGGTCACGTGGATGCCACTGGAAGATGACTCAGGACCCGACAGCTACCATGGCTTTATACCCACATCAAAGCTTATCCTTAGGCCTTCTACCATACCCCCTGGCGACTGAACATTTGGTTTGGAATGCTTCACTGAGCTACATAATTTAGGAACATCAACAACACACAGCATTAAAACTCATCAAGAGCAAGTCTCATGCTCGGTTACAAATGTCCTGAGCCTTCACTAGAGGAGCTGTGTGATTTTCCATTTGAGGGTCAGAGAGAATTTTTTATTAAATTGTCTTTCCACTTAGAGGTCAGGTAACATGGACGAAGCCTGAAGATGCTTTGAGGCAAGGACACTCACTCGCTTGCCTTGTGGGATGTAGCTTCAGTCAAAAGCAAAACTCATTACAAGTACTTCATCAGAGGTAGGAAGGTGAAATACACCCCCTAAGGAATTTGAGACCATGCTTTCTACAGATAGCTTGTGTCATTTTCCATCAAAAATCTCCTGTTCATGTACATTGAATGTGGTTGTAAAACATTATGTGTAATCTTTTGACAGTTTAAGGAAATGGTCCTTTATGCACAGATGAAATCTCCTGTAAGTTATATCTGTAGCCATTTCTTCTCTACAACCTTGAGAAAAACAACCAGAAATAAAAAACAAGGCCCCAGAATATCATCTTCAAGGTATATCTGGAATTTCAGAATGGCTTTCCTCCTTCGAATTTATCAGTCCTTTCAGTGGGTCTGGAGTTAGGTTGAGGCTATTTCAGACCAAGCTATTGAAAACATCAGAGTAAAATGTTCTTTTCTTACAATGAGCTGCAACCAGTCTCCTTCCTGCACGTGTAAAGCTTTCAGACATGAAAGTTTCTCTGAATACCCCTCATGGATACAGAATGAAGGAAGACACCTCTTTAACTAGCTAGAGGAGAAGACACTTACAATGCACATCATCATTTGAAGTGCAACCCAGTGCTCAGGGAGTAAAGGCTGCATTACTGGTACAAATGAATTGAATGGCATTTCTTCATTTGCGAAAAGGCTCCAAGATTGAAAAGCAGATTGCAGGTGTGCAGAATAAACTTTTGCTGGTGCTCCCATTACATAGAGCTTAAAACCGTTAAAGTGATTAGACTCGTTTGGATTGAGTTACAAAAATTGTGTTTGTTCAGTCTCAGTGTTGTTCCAGTTGTCCTTAGCCTTCTTCTCAGACTCAGTGTTTTCCCAGCTTGTTTTATGGATATTGTGTATGGGAGGAATGGGAGTGTAGTAGCTGGAGCAGAGCACTGAGGGCTCAGATTCCTGCTCCTGTTGCTGCAGTTGACGTTAATGCTGCTTTCCTTCTGTTTTTCCTTCTAGTGTTCTTTTCATTCATCCCTTTAGCCTACCTGACATTTGGGCTGGAAGAGAAGTTCTTTGAGGACTCGATGATCCTTGTGGGTCCCTTCCAACTCAGAATATTTTGTGAATCTGTGAATCCTGTACATTGTCTAATCCTGCTATTTAATAGAAATGCTGGAGGACAAGGATTCCCTGACTGCTCCAGCCATGGGAGATGCTGCTTGCAGCAGAAGAGACTACTAAGGAGAAGGGCACTGGTCATAGCAACAGCATTCCACAGCCTTATCACCTTTCCACTGTAAAGCTTAATTTCCTGTGATCCCAGCACTATTTTGCATTTTCTTACAACCGACTCAGCTGCTGCAATTAAACCTGAAATCCCAAACGTCCAAAAGCAGAATGCTATGCCATGGCTGCAGTACTGCTACCTACATCCCTGGGCTTGCAGGCCCTTGTTCTTGTGTGAGAGACCTGGGTTCAGCCTGTGGCATTGGGTCTCTTTCTGCAGCAGGGGCACTAGTGTATGAGGAATAAGGAGCATTGCAGCATCTACAAGGCAAGGACACCTAATTAAATCCTTAATTTTGAAGGTGTAGCTCAACAAATCAATACAACTGTCCTTCTCTTATGTAATCAAGCTGGCTTTAGCACAACAATTTTCAGACCAAGCCAAGTATTCTTCTCAGTTTATCCTTAGATAATAAACCCATAATCCCCAGGGTTCAGGTAATGCTGTGCCAATGAAACCTTCTTCCCTGTGCACCTTACTCCTGGCTGTGCAGCAACACACAGCCTCTGGGACCAGTGTCCCTGAGCCCTGGTGTTCCACGCCTGGCACCCACGATGGGGCTCTGAGCTGCTGAGGCCCTGCACAAGGACTCCCTCCCATTCCTGCACCAGTAATTGTCTGTTTTGTGGATGCCCAGGTGTTTTGACCATCCTGCTGCTGGCTGAGGTTGCCTTTTCCCATCACCTTTCACAGATGCTCAAAGCTTATGCTGTTAAGATGTTTTTAAGGCTACTGCATTGCTGTTACTTCATTGCTGCTGTGCATGGTGGATATGCTGTGGCTGGGTGCCAGCTGCCTGGAGACGAGCCCTTTTTCATGAGCAAAAATATGAGCTATGAGCAGTGGGATCTGGTGGTCTGAAGTAGGTGTCAGCAGAAGCAGGGCATGTGCATTGGTTGTAGGAGCAGGGTATATTTATTGTTTCTAGGCTGAATGGGTCTCTCTCTACCTGTGCACGTGCTGAAATCTGGATGATCTGAGGCTGGCTGTGACCTCTAGCACTGATACGACATAAGCAAACCCAATAATTTCCTCCGTCTGATCTGAAATGGGCTTGGACTCAGTCTTGTGCCTTCAGCCATATTGTGGAGTGAAGTGGATACAGTTTCTGTGCAGCCGCATGGCACAGTTCCCACTGTCAGGGCTTCCAACATGGGCTTCTCTGGCACCAGGCTGCCCTCCAGCCATCACTCTCTGGCAGCTGGGGGGCAAATAACATCCCCAAAACCAAGAAGAAGTTCATTGGAATTGCCTGCAAGGCCTGCCTCTGGCATCCGTGCTACAGAGGGCTGCAAAGTCTGTTACATCTAAATAATGTTCTGAAGGGCTAAATAGATAAATATTGGAGCTGATGAAAGGAAGCAGCGCCAGCCACTTTCAGCCAGAGGAACAGGAACTCATCCCATTGCCTCAGGTTAAAAAGGCTTTGGGTGTTTGACTTGCAAAAATTAGAGGGAGGAAGCACTAGTAGATATCTGACATATATTTGCTTCCTTCATAGACCAATTAACCTTAATGATCCAATTTATAAATCAGCTTTAAGTGAAAGGGCCCCTCCTCACCCCCCACTGCTGCATATTTGGGGGATTAAGTTGTTTGGTTTTAGTGATAAATTAGAAACATCTGCTTCTGCTGACAGCCTGGAATAGAGGCACGTACAGGAACGTGGCTGGCTGGGCGGCTCTCATGTGTGGGGGATTCAGTACCAGGGCATGGTCCTGCCCACCTCTGGCCATAGGGTCCAAAAGGATCAGGCTGTCTCCCCTCTGCGCTGGGACTCAGCAGAGCAGGGGATGTGCATGCCAGCTCCTGGGATTGCTCAGGATGGCTCCTGGGGAGGTTGGGGCAGTGGTGAGCATCTCCAGCAGTTTTCTTTCTGCACAGCCTTCCTTTTAAGAGTGTTTTGGCAGTTCTTCCATGCAAGCAAAACTGCTTCTGCTATGGGATCATCAAGTCTTAATGTCAAGGAATTCAAACCTTGTGCCAGAGTCGTTGCAGAGGTTGCTCAAGCATGTGGCCTGGCCATCCCTGCTGTTGAAGAAAATGGCCCAAACTGAGGGAACGGAGATGTTTTACAACCCTAGTGCAGCCCAGCAAAGGTGATACAACTTCCTGATTGCTGAGGCAGTTTGGAAATGTCAAAGTGCTTCACATGATGTTCAACCTGTACAGGAGGTATGAGAACAACCCTCCTGGCTACAAGCCCCAATCTTCAGGGGGGGAAAGCTGGGGATAAATCCTGCCAGATATGACGATCCACGTATACCCTGGCCATCTCTGGAGCTGCACCCATAGCAGACCCACTCTGTGCGTCTCCTAATGGCACCCACATGAAGATTGATTTGACCTTGGTGTGTCCTGGCTTGCACTATTGGGATTTAATATATGGCCTGCTGGGCTGCAGATGTTTCACACACATTAGTCAGATATTTTTTCCCCAGCCTTTGGCGATCAGAATTCTCAGAGAGAAGCCCTGACTCTCAAGGACAGAGCATGACTGTAGAAAGGGAGAAAATAAAATGATGGGTGATTTCTAACAGTTCCTGTTCCTGAGGTGCTTTTTTCCCCTCTGCCCTGGATATTTTCTCCAGGTGAGTTTAAGATTATCTACATCTAATCAAGATTTTTCTAAAATTGATCAGATCGGTCAGAGCAAGGAACTCCAGGCAGGATCAGAGCAGGTTCTCAGACCAGCTGTATAGAACAAGTCCTACCAGTTGGGGACCTCCTGGTAGGGCAGGGGGCACTGTGCAGGTGTGATGCAGTGCAAAGTGTGTGTATTTCTCTCTGAAAGCCCATGCTCAGAAATTTTGAATCAGGACTGAGGTGTGTGGCCTCTCAGAATGCAGGCAGCCCTGCAGAGGAAATGCAATTCTCAAAAAGCTGAAGGCAGTCTCCAGTGCAGCCTCCAAAGCCCTGTTCCAATATAAAGCAGCATTAACCCTCTCTAAACCTTAAAATAAAGAGATATGTAGCCCATCCACTAGAGAAACGAGGGAATATTGACTGCACAGCCATGGAGGTCCACAAAGGCTGTGTAGCACAGTCCCTGTGACAGCTCCCATGCTCTCTGGGGGTACAAGAGAGGTGGTAGAACAACCTGTTTCACGGCAAGCCAGGACCACTGATCCTGTTTATCATACCTAAACTGTTTTTGACTATGGATGTTACTTGATCTTTGCATTCTCGTGAGGGACGCTCAGATACGTGATGAATTGATGATGATGCAGTTGTATCAGTAAAGGGAATGTTTTTTTCTTTATTGTTTTTCCCCTTTCACCCAAGACAGGGAGAGAAGTGGAAATTCCCTTCTTCCAGGAGAGGAGCGGGAGCTGTGACCCAATAACCAGGCCTCTATGCAAGTTGTTTTGCTGGAGCATAGACCAACCTGTTCCCATTCCCCAAATCACTGCCCCTCACTGGAAAAATTTTTTGCTGTCCCACCTCAAAGCTGGTGCTCAAAGGTCATCTGCAGACGTGTATCACACCTTTCTAAGCTGGAATGTTTGCCCTGAATAGCACAAACAATAACTCAAGAGAGGACAAAGCAGCCTTGATCTTTCCACTTTGAGCAGGTTACAGGATGGCCCATCAGTCGCAGTAACTTTTGGGGAGGAATGGCTCCTGGCATGGCCCCCTCAGAAGCCCTGTGTGAGGAAGTGGTAAAGGGCAGACTCTGGGTAAACCCACGGACTCAGCAGGAAAAATGGAAAGTCTATGAGAAAGAGGCTACTAGGTCACTCATTTACAGGAGAAAAAGGAGGATGGCTAATGCAGGGGTGTGATTAAAGGCTGTCCTCTGGTTGAGAGGCCTATAAAAGGACAGTCTCTGGAAGATAACTGTCAGAGCATATCTGTGCAGAGCTGGAGCTTATAAAGACTGACAGGAGCCAATTGCTCTGTAAAATAAATAACCACATGGTGTCTAGGATAAGGAATGGATACAGAGAGTAATCTAGGTGTTTCTCTGTACTTCCACTGTTTAGTGACAACGAAAAAGGATTTGGAACAGCAATCTGGGATGTGTTAGGGAGGTGACTTCAACCCCCAGGTGCATTGAAAGGCAGCAGACTGGCGCTGTGCAGGAACATCAGTGCAGGGTTAGCAAGGCTGGCGTAACATCAAGTTTTTATAGACTGCTGAAACGGGAAAAGACTTTTGCTCTTGAGTCGTAACTGCTAGTGAGAATAGCAGATGCATGTTCCAGCACAAGGAGAGTCCCCCTCCAAGAAAACAGACAGTCTTCCTGGACAAATCCAGGAAAAGTTCAGACTTCTCTCTTTTTTTCCAAAGGGTAAAAAAAACCACAAGGGATGTCTCTCTCTCAGCAGCTCACAGATCAGTTTCCCCTGAACTGCATTGATGGGACTCCCACAGAGGCCACAAGGCCCAGTAGGCCAATGGAAGGGGTAGGGTGAGCAGACTGGACACACCTCTTCAGCTCTGCCCTTTGAGCTCTCCTTGGTTTTGCAGAAATATCACTCCCTGTTTTTATTGCAGATTTTTAAAGCTACATTTCGAGTCCCATCCCAGCTATTAATACCCTTTCCACTCTCACTTTTTTCTGAAAGAAAAACATCTTTATTGAAGAATGTAACAAAAAATGAGAGAAATAAGTCAGAGTGTATGAATTACAATACATGTGAAAACCCTATCCCCTTACTGAGCAGTTCTCTTCCTTCTCCATCTTTAACCTTGGACTTCTGCCAGGTATTCCTGTTTGTTGCAGGATGTTTGATTTTGGATTTGGGATCTTTCCAGAGAAGGGGAAAGTGTGAGCTGAGAATACAATGGGTGGACTGATGGTGTCCAAACACGCTCAATTATCTCCATTAAATCTTGTTTGAGATTTGGCCTCCACTCCTGTAGGCTGCACCCCATTTGGGTCTAGGAGATGCAATACTCACATGGACAAGGAAGACAATCCAGTAGATAGACTGAAGATGAGCCAATACGTTTAAGCCAACACAACATATGGACTATCACATCTTTCAGCCCAGGAAAGATTGCTCCCCACAGATTTCTGCTGGGTTTGCCCAGACTAAGTCAAACATCCCAGCCAGTGAGATCTTTCCCCTCTTTCCCTCTGGATTATTTTATAACCATATATCTCTCACTGCCAGGATATTTTTCCCATTATACATAGCCTATTCTCCCCCTTTAAAAGTGGTCCTCATTATCCCCTGTTATAAGAATTAGTTTTATACTAAACAGTTCTGTCCTTCCCAACACATATACCTCATAGAAATGTGTAGACTGTTAGATCATGTGGGCCTATCTCCCCTCTAAGGTTTAGTGAAACAATAAAGTATCTTTGAAGACTTGAATAAGATGCTTTGCAATTCTGTCTTCATTACTTTGAGCTTTCCCATCTGGATCCAGCATCAGGTGAAGGCTCGAGGCTAGACAACCAGAAACAGACTCAGACTGCTTTTTCAAAATTAAAATTGAATTCTAATTTATGAAGAACATGAACAATTTTTATTTCAGCATTGGGGAATCAGAGTAATCTAGATTCCTTCTTCAGCCCAACAAAGAAACTACTGATCTGCACCTCTTACTTTAGAGAGGCTGGGAGCAGACATGAATATGCTTTGCAGACAGTTGCAGCCCTATGTCTGCAACTAAAATGTAAATCTGCCCTGTAATTATCTCATTTGCAGCCTTTGTTTATTGGGTAGGGCCACGAAGATGAGCCTGCGAGGACCCCAGCCTTTACCACCTTTACTCCCACCAACCCATCAGACTGATGGGATATTGTAGAGGAATGACAAGGAAAGGCAATCACTGACAGATGGGAATACACTTCCCAATCCCTACTCAATGCAGTCCTCACTCAGGTGACACCTGATGCAGGTGTCCCTCTCTCTACCTTTCCAGAGTTCAGCGAGGATGGGGCTGCTGGTCTTCCCACTCGGCACAAACTTAACCTGGGGGCAGCTTCAAAATGAACCAGGATTTTAGGATTTCACCTGTGTCAGTGGGCAGTCACATCATCTCCTTCACTTTCGGTTTTGATTTTCTGTGCTCCTTCCCCTCTCTGCTCTTAAATGCATTTCCTACAGTGTGACCCAGGGGGACACAGCATCAAGGGGATCAACAGCCCTGCATTCTCACCAGGGCAAATCTGCTCCAGTAGCACAGCTGGAGTAGTTCCAAGTTAGGGGAAATAGGGAGCAGGCACTACAAGCAGAAGGGATTTTATGCCTCTTGAATGCAGCATGCTGTAGAGCACAATAGTTGTCTGATTTCTGAAGCAGGTTGCTGTTATTGAATTTTCATCGCTTGTGCAGCTCCAAGGGATGTGGGTAATGCTGTGATCACACCCATATTTTCCTAAAACTTCATCCTGAAAAGCTTCATCATTTCGTTGAAAATGAGTGGGTTAGAGAAATTATCCACCACTGTGAGTATCAGGTTTTGGGCAGCTGGCGCTCAGGCAGTGATTTCCTCAGCCTTGCCTGGGTAATGGTAACCAGAGACTCAGGGAAAAAAGGGGGCAAGAAATCGCTAATCCATTTACATTCTTACCTATCCAGACCAGGGTTATGATTCATCACTTACACTCAGCATTTCATTTGTATTTAACAACAAACATTTTCTCCCCATCCTACACATAGGCACAGAGCACAGTGCTGGTAGCAGTGGAAGCATGAAAAGTTAAATAACCTTGAAAAAACCCAACCAAACAGAAGAAACACAGCAGCAAAATAACAAATGGATATATTTGTCAAGGTTTAATAACTTAAATGTAGGAGCTTTACTTTGCCATAGCACAACCCTGAAGCAAAATGATTTATTTGTTATATATAGATTTTTTTTTGCAAAACAAGTTTCTGTGAAACCATAGCAACAACAGTTCAAGTGGAGATTTGGAATCATGATAGAATCATTCATGAGAAAAAAAGTCCAAATAATCTCTGTTTTGGGTCGGTGGAATGTAAGATTAATGCTAGATAGAGAGAATTTTCCAAAATATTTTAGGTAATTTAATCACCCTAAACCTTGTGAAAGGTAAACATTTAAAATGTATGATGTTTTGGGGTTTTTTTCCCCCCAGAAAATTACACCTTTGATTTTCAAAACAATATGGAAATGTCCTGTGCATAAATGTCTAAGTTTGTTACTTCTCTCTTACAAGACAAGATACATAAATAGATTTCACCGACACTCTACTACAGTCTATTTCTAACGAAATCACATGTATCTCAGCAAAAATATGCATTTTTCTGAAAGGTCTCTATATTGCATTCCCTTCTCCAAAGCATTTCAGAGAAGTCTGTTGAGGAAAGTAGAATCAGTTGTACAACTTACCTTTACAGCTGAGTAGATGACACCGGATTTTTCAGGGAAAGCAACATGCTCCGTTTGGGTAGCGCAAGAGTTGTAAATTCAAGCCAACAAGTAGTTTCTGGTGATGCAGAATACTTTAAAACAATATAAACGCTGTGATGACAAATAAGGTATTTTGTGAAAGCCCATCTGAAGCTTGATGCTCTCTCGTAGAGTTTTATAACTGTCTGTCTCAGCTGAATAAGCTCCCACTCCTTTCCTCGGCCATTCGCCAACTTTTCTAATTCAAAGCAACTGTAAGCTTGTTGTAAAACTCTTGCTGGAAGGAGCTCAGTGTATACCATGGAGCAAAGAGCAAGCGTGTGCTCCAGACTGACGTGGTATGACAGAGTCCTCACAGGACATGGGACACATCCTCCCCGAGGTAACGTTGTATCATCTTTGGAAAGCATCATAGGCTAAGCTGTCTCCTCGATAAAGGCACAGAGAAAAGGAAAAAATCATGCTGCTTCTGGCATGTAGTCCCCTCAGTGTGGGATTTGGGAGGAGCAGAGTCTGCCTCAAAGTGCAGGAAGAAGCAATAGCCTCAAATGCATAAAGTGCTCATAGCTCCCAAAGGAACCCGGTCCTCAAATTGGCCAAAAGACACTATTCCATGGTCTGAGGCTTTGGTGGCAGGTCCAGGGGTTCCTCTGCTAGTGTAATGCAGTGTCCCTATCACAGGATGGTTGGGGCACTCAGGCTGAGGGTCATGGCTGAGCACAACCATAAACATCTTGCTTTTGGGGAGTTTCAAACTTGGGGGTCTGAGGGGTTTCAAAATACACTGATGGTAACAATCCCACCTTCTGAGATACTGTCAAGCCTTAAATAACAGAGGCATGGATTTCAAAGGCACACACATACTGGACATGGCTCTGTTCTGTGCTGCTCAGCTTAAGATAGTGAAGCATACAAAATGTTGTTCATACAGGAGACTCTCCTATTCCCAGGTCATATTCCTCCTTTTTGCAAGGAACTTATTTCAACCATTTATGGTTGATATAACTAGAGTGCATTTATGAATCTACAGAAAAGGTCCCTTTTGCAAATATGAGTTTTCTCTGCTGAGTAGCTAAAAGCAAACAAACAAAAAGCCAAATGATAAAATATTGTAGTTTGGGAAATTTCAGTCTCTTGTCTTCTTTGTGGGTACCATAACAAACTTCCATGTAAGAAATGAGAGTCCCAAATCATTCAGCACTTTTGGAAATGCTTCCAACTGACTTGCCAATGATAAGGTAACCATAAGTTTTATTGTGGTTGTTACTAATTGACCTTGGTTTTACCAGCCATATGTTCTTATAAAACTACTGAAAGTGAAGATGGAGCCCTTATACTGAAAATTTACAAGGTGTTCAATGCTCCTGAAAGAGGTATCTTCTGTGAAACAACAAGTAGGTATAAGGATGTCACTTGTGACATGGCTAAGTAAGATCTTGTTCATTTGAATGTTCTAAATTCCATGACACTGAAATATTAAGTATTTCATATTTTAAATTAAGAATTAAAAAGCAGAGTCCTGTGCATTCAGAAGTACAGATAAATGACTGCCCAAAGATGAGAGAAAGAGTTTAAGGAAAACCCAACTTTTTTTTCCCTCTTTTCTTCTAATGGACTTTCATTCCAGTGCTAAATGGTAATAACTCTATTACAAAACAATATGGTACCGTGAAAACTTCAGTATATGATTTTACAAGTCTCCATTTTCCCCCAAGGTATTACTATCAGAGTATTTTTATTTTGCTCTTTGAATCTGCTGGTAATCTTAGTTGCTGGTGGGCAACAGTGAAAGTAGACATACCATCCATGTCACTTAACTGTGTATAAGTGATTTCTGTATGCTAATTTTCACTGAGTGATCAGACATAAGTACCATCTTTTTAGGTACTGGAAACTTGTACCTGCATCCTTGTGTTTAAATAACAGAAGTTTTACAGATTGCCCAGAGAGTGTTGCCCTCATTCTCAGTTCATCTCTTTCTGCTTCTGTTTAGGGAAGCATGAGGTGATGCTTTCTCTTCCTGACAAGCCTTTCTTAGGGAAGCCAAGGATTTTGCCCATCACTTTTTGCCCATCACAATGTTTTCTAACAGTCTGGCAGGAATCATGAACCTGGGCTCTGCCACTGATTCACACCTAGCTCTGGGCTAGGAATCTTCCTCTTTGCCATTTATTTACCTGCCTTATAGGAATGTGACTAAGGCTAAATAGCCATTGGTGAAGTAGTAAATAAGATTAATTATACTAATTTTGTAGCAGTAATAATTAAAATCAAATATTTCTTCTAAGCTGTTACCATTTTATGCCCTTTGAGACAACCTGAGTAGTTTTCTATGGTCCAAAAGGTAAAGAGCCAGATGTCAGTTCCACTCTTTGGTTATAGGGAAGGAGGCTTCATGGGGGAAGATGCCACTAAAGCTCTGTCAGAGGGACAGGGATATGAACTCCAACATGGAGAAAATATTAAAAGGAAGAAGCTGAATCAATTTCATTTGCTCATCAGGCTTCTCAGATAAGAGGCAGGAGAAAGGAGTAAAAGTGAAGAAAAAATTGCAAAGGAAGGACTCTACAAGCCTTGGAAGTGTTCAACAGAACTGAGAACTTCTACTTGGCATTCGTGTCCTCACAGGTACAATGGAATATGTAACATAGGGGTGTTCTTGGAGAACTTTCAAAGGGGAAGAAAATGCCTCTTGGCCCACCTGTGAGTGCAAGTCTTCATGTGGTCTTGTGCATGTGGACATCAGTTGTGTAAGAGATTGTTGCATCTTGAAGACAAAAAGCATGAATATTTGCAAGAGATGCATGAGAGGACCTGTGCTCTGGGGGATATAGTTGTCACACCCTTGACAAATTATGACCTTTAATCCTCTCAGGTGGCAAGCAGCTGAGACTTTTTCCTCATGTCATCTTTAAGTCCCTTCTCTGACCAAAATGCTTTAAGACTCAGCTGGTTTTAATAAGTATCAAAAATGTTTCCAACTCAAGTATCTGAACCAAGAATCAAACAAAATCCTTCATCTGCAGCAAACAACTAAGAAGTGGTTTTGTTGGCAGGAAGGGATTATGATTTTGTGGCATTAAAAAGAGAAGTATCCTTTGATGCTGGGTTTGGGGATTTTCCTGTGTTATGGCTGAATGCATTTACATCCATACCATACTCAGTTCTATTGCCAAGATGTGGATGTAAATGCTCAGGATTCATCTCTTCTCAATATTGAGAGAAGGAGCAGATTTATAAGGCACAGTGCACTCCAGGAGATCACAAAGGTGCTAAAAGCCAGAAGCCTAATTCTTCCCTCATACAGGAAACTGGCTTCCTCCAGGTAAACAAATATATGTCATTGTCCTGTGGCCCTAAATGAGAAGAAAAATCAGTTGTTACATAGAAATAAAATGTCAAAACACATGGGAGTTTTTCTTTAGCTTGATGTTTGGGTTTTGGTTCTTTTTTTTCTTTGTTTTTTTTTTGTTTTGTTTTGTTTTAGTTTTTTGCAGTTTGTGTTTTGTTTGTTTGTTTATATTTTGGTTTTGGTTACTTTTTTTTTTTTGGTTGACTTAGTTTGATTTGATTTGGGTTTTTTTGGGGTTTGTTTTTGTTTTTTTAATCACTAGCTTCTGGCATTTACAGCTCAACAGAAGAGACGGGGATGGGAAGTCTGCTGCTTTTCAGGGGTCCTGCGTTCATGATGAGTCATGACCCATTGTGGTGCTGCTTTTTGATTAATAAGAAACTCAATATGACCTGGAAATGTGCAGTTGCAGGCCAGAAAGCCAGTGTGACTGCAGGTCTAGGGAGGTGATTCTGCCCCTCACTCTACTCTATCCCTCAGCTTGAGCACTGCATCCAGCTCTGGTGCACACAATATAGGAAGGAGGCAGAGCTTCTGGAGTGAGTTCAGGGGAGATCTGTGAGGCTGTTTGGAGGATTGGAGCACCTCTCCTAGCAAGACAGGCTGAGACAGTTGGGATTGTCTGGCCTGGAGAAGGGTCCAGGGAGATCTTATAGCACCTTCCAGTACCTAAAGGAGCTAAAAGTGAGCTGAAGATTAACGTTTTACAGGGGCATGTAGTGATAGGACAGCAGAGAATGGCTTTAAACTGGCAGAAAGAAGGTTTAGATTAGATGTTAAGATGAAATTCTTTACTGGGAGGGTGTTGAGGCACTGGAACAGGTTGTCTAATACCTGGAAGTTTTCAAGGCCAGGCTGGATGGGGCTTTGAGCAACCTGGTCTGGTGAGTGGCATCCCTCCTCATCGCCTGGGGATTTGAACTGGATGATCTTTAAAGTCCCTTCCAACCCAGATCATTCTATCAATCTATGATTCCCAGTTGGTGCACCCATCTGGAGATGTCCAAAAAGTGACTGACTGCAGGACGGCGACACAGCAATGAAAAACAACTCGTGTCCAGATGGCTGTGCAGGTGCTGGGGCTGCACACCTCAGGGAGGAATCTAGGTACTAATGCAGTAACTCCACATGCATTTTTAATCTACATGAGATGCAAAGTGCAATTTCAACAGTGCCTATGACTTCTCAAATAAGTATAATTTATTCTCAGCCTAAATTTGCTAGATAACACAATCCAGATCTCATTTACCCAATGAGATTTCTTACCTAAAGACACCTCTGCTCTGCACCTCCATTCAATCACTAGTTACCAATGCAAAGTTAGCATGCTGGATTTAAATCTTATCTGCTTGGAACAGCTTGGAACAACTCTGGTATACTTACTGTTTTGAAGGCAAATGTTATTTGTGGCAAGCAGTACAGCACATTACATTTCTCACCCTCCAGTGAGTCAGATCACCCCAGTGTTAGGCTTGGAGTTGTAATGGGGCAGAACATTGCAGCTCCATTGCCTCCACTACTCATTTGCAATTAAAATTTTAGTTGGAGTTTCATTTCACATGCCTACACTTCCATGTGATGAGGGTTTTTCCAGCACTGCTCCCCCTCCCCTCCCCCTTTGCCTTCAACAGCTCACTTTTCCAGCAGGAGTCTTAAATACCAGAGCCCAGACTTGCAAAGATGTTTTCATTTCTCAGTCCATCACTGGAACCTAGTGAGATTTATAGTCCTCCTGAAAAGAGTGTGGACTGTTGTAAGCAGACACTATCTGCCAAAAGCAATGCTTTGTATAGACCTTCTAAGTGATTTTCTCTCAGATAGTCTGTTTTCCCAAAGCAGAGAGAGTGACCATTGTACAAAGCACAGACCAAAAGTATCTCTTCTCCAAAAGCTGGACATCTGTGTTTCTCAGAAAGTCTCAGGGTAATATCACTGGATAAAAACCCTCCCTCAAAGTCAAAACCAAGTCTGCCTCCACATTACCTTGAGTGGGAGTTAAGATCTCACATGGGCTGAGATGAAGGTCCTTCACAGGGATAGAGATCTTTCAATAAACACCCAGATTTTTATTTCTTCCAAATCCACACAAACTGTTTATGATGGAAATAAAATCCATATCTGTCAGTTCATGTCCCTTTCAGAGCAGTACTACTGTCTTCATTTCATATGGAGTTGTAGAGATGTGCCCTCCAGAGCCACCAAAGCTTCCTCTGCATGAGGTCTCCACTTATCATGCTCCTTCATTCTAGTAAATAAAGAGGAAATAAGCTGCCAGTTATCTTCTACTCATATTAGCTACATGGAATGAAAACATGCTTGGTATTCAAGATAGTGTAGCAATAATGGCTTATATTCATTTCTCTTCTGCCAAGCGCAGTAAAGCAGCAACTACAGATAAGCCTGAAAATAACAGAGATCCATTAAAAATTAGCAGACACACTGATTTGAGAGGATAGGGCAACCAAATACTTCCTCCAACATTCGGAACAGTTTTCCCTTCCTAAGTGCACTGAGTGTGTAGAGATGAGAAGGCAAGGTCTGCTGGCCCTGGGGTGCAGCACACAGAGCTCTCATCCGTGCTTTGCTGACAACAAAGTTCCCACAGCCCTGCTGCTACTGGCATGCTTCAGGCAGGAATCCCCGGGTACCACCCACCAAAACATTAAGTCCTAGGTTTTAATACAGTTATTACAATGTGGACCAGTTGGCACTGGAGACCATGGAGACAAACCATGGCATCAGCAGCACCCAAGCACTGCTTTGCTGTGTCCATTGCCCAGGACTGAAGGGTACATTACAGAGGTCATGTTTCTACAGGTGCCTCATTTAAAGCCTTTACGAAGAAGAATGAAGAATCATACACACAAGTTAAAAAAATTTCTCTGCTGGTACACAATGGTCTGCCCAGGGAGGTGGTGGAGTCGCCATTCCCGGAGGTGTTTAAGAGAAGACTGAATGAGGAGCTCAGTGACATGGTCTGGATGGTGGGAGACTTGGATGGATGGAGCGTGGTGCCTGTGGTTCCACACTTGTGGTCCTGATCTCTGAGTGGGCATTCGCTTGGGAGTTGGACTAGATGATCCTGTGGGTCCCTTCCAACTCAGAATAACCTGTGAAAGCTGTGAACATCAGTCTTAATTTACTTTAAATGTTGACACAAATCTATTCAGCGCCACAAATGCAAATCATTATTTTGGTTTTATTCTATTTTAACGGAACAGGCCAAGAAAGGGCTTTTATTCTGTTTCATACTCCACAGCGCTATGCATGGTGCTCTTCAAGTCAAAAAGAAAACATTATCAGCTCGAACTACTTTCTAGTTTCCTTATTTTGCTTGTTCAAAGAGAAAGTTACCTGATTCATTACGTTTGGGTTATCTGGAAGCAGTCCTCAATGCGCTGGCTGAGTGCTTTGACCTTTTGCATATTCTGAAGTTGATTGGTTTGGCCATCCATCTTCTTCACTTGTTGAAACCCTCACTTAGCAAAGAAAGGCCAACAGCCAAGTCTGTGTGAAAAATGTGGTGCAAAAGGAATCAATTAAGAACACGGCATATTTCATTGTTTCCCATAGACGTTGGAGGTTATGCAGAATTTGAAAAGTTGCCTGAGGTGCCTGCACTTCACAATTGCTGACAAATTATGACTATATTATAATATATTGATTAATCTTTTTGGGACAAATAATAATTTTAAGTGATTCCATCACCCTTGTACAAAGCAGTTAATATTCCTGTTTCTCACGATGATCTAACTTGTACTGTTGTCTCTTCAGTTTCTTTTTGATAATCTTGCCAAATCCTTTAATTTAACACAGCTAAACCCAAACTCCATCTTTTACCCATCTAATCTCCACTTTTTCCCAGGAATAGTCCCAGGAGTATGAAGAGGGGAAAAAAAGATAGAGATGAACAACCTGCATATAAAGCTCTCCTGGACAAATGCTATTTATAAAAGGCTATTAAGTCCAAAGATGTGAAGGGATGCATCTATTCTAATCATATTTTACAAGGAGAGATTCCTTCAAATATAAAGAAGGTGCAAGGAATATGAGAAACCTCTCAAAAATGGGGTTTATGAAAGTGTTTCAAGCTTTATTGGCCTTGAACATAGGTGAAACAACTCACTGTAAAAGAAATTCAGACACACAAAAAAGTGAATTTTTAAGCGTACATGCATAACAATTTGTGCTGAAATGCTGGCAGTTCTGTCCAGAGAGAAGTTTGTCATTTGGATGAGTCTCAGCAAAGTTATCCACCCTAAAAATTCATGATTAAGTTCTAGCAGTTAGTCACTATGGTAAAAAGGAATTGGATAAGAAAAGGCCATATACCTCCAAGAAGGACAGGAACTCTACTGAATTAATGCAATGCATAACCAGAAAGACAAACACATTAAATAAATACACATTTTCTTTATCTGCTAAGAGTCATTTGTATGAATGGTGAAACTGAAAGAACCCCTTATCTGAAGAGGGACAACTTTTCTACATAATTCAGAAAATGTCCTGCCTTCCAACCTCTCCAGTGTGACCCTTGATCCATGCATCTCTCAGGCAAAAAGGGCGGCTGCCAAGTCCAGCTTGGGGATCATGCCACAAGACAGTCAGCCAGACAGTCTTTAAAGCTGTCTTCAGAACCCAGCAAATACCAGCCTTGCACACCAGGCACCGTATGGTTCTCCCTGACTGTGCACACAGCTGGCTTGGGTTTGCAGAAAGCATTATCTGACACCTTCCTGCAAATGATTTGAGGTTTGCTCCAGGATGAAATAGCAATTTCTCAAGAAAACCAAACGGTACCTATGGATATGGATGTATATTAATTTCTGCTCTTCCTTCTCTGGCTGGCTGATAGACTATCTATTAATTTCTTTTTTTAAAAATGCGCTTTAATTTAACGGAAAGAGGATTCTTTTCATTTTTAATTGACACGATCCCCCAAAGCTAAGACAAACCTAATGAAGGGAGGCTGAAGCTCCATTAATTACAGATGGCCCCACTGTACAGCAGTGAAGCAGGACACAGCCTGCACTACCAGCAGATTCCTAACTAAAAGGATTCAGCACTAAAAAAAAAAAAAATTATTTATGCTTAGGCCCTTTGGAAAGTCTGGAAAGAACCATACCACTAAATTTCTGTTCATAAAATGATGTTGTCTACGGATGCTGTTCCAAGTGAGTAGACTCCTGGCTCTGCACATTTCCTGACCTATACAAGTTCTCTGACACTAATGGTAACAAAATATAGCTGGTAACTTTCTGAAATGAAACTTCTGATTAAGAACAAACCAATCACTGCCGTCACAATTACCTTGACTACTTAGACCTGATTAAGCAGCATAATATCAATGACAAGAATGAGCAATTCATCTTAAAAAGCTGGAACTTTTATTTTTGAAAAATCTGTCTTTTATGCAGTTAGAGATGTACCAGAAAGACCACAAGTTTAAGTAAGCAACTTCAGCAGGCACAACTGAAGGTTTTAATGCTTATCCTAAATCTTAAAGGTGTGTTGCTGTGGTGGAGACCTACTATGTCTGTCGTGCAACTGAATATTGTTACTAACAGAAAACTGGGGATCAGATCACAGTAACCCATAGTAGCAGTAATAGTAACAGCCCAGTTTTCAGAAATGTGTCTGGAGGCACTGACACTGCAACCACTTGCTGAGGCAAGGATTGATCAAACTGGGTAGTGGGATTTGATTTATGTTTGCAGGATATTTTTCATTGAACTAAAGAAACAGAGACCAGAGTCTACGCATCTTCATCCTAGGTCTTCATTGGAGTGCCTCCAGCAGAAGATGGTTCTATGTCACAGCCTCCTCCCACGGTACCGTGGCTCTCAACATTCCTCTTTGTGTGAGAGATGGAGGCTGCCCAGCCTGGCTGCAGGAGCATTGCGCTCTCATAGCAAAACTGGGTGCCTGGGTAAAGCAAAGCATGGTGCAGATGGAGGGAAGGCACTGAAACAGCGGTGAGAAGCAGTACAAACCTGGCTGCTGGGATGATGTGATTTCAGCCAGGCCATGGCAGCAAGAGTTTGCATGCATGACCAAATGGCTTTAGAGGAAAAAGGAGCAGGAAGGAGAGGAGTGCTAATGCTTTCCTTGCTGCTGCCAGGATCAACTGCCTCTCCAGCTTCACTGCCCAGGGACGGGAGACAGCCAGAGGCTGGAACCTCCCTGCTCTGTCATTAACCCAGTTATCCAGCTCCTCCTTCCCCACTTGGAAATGAAGGTACAACTGTAATATGAAGAGCAGCAAAGAATTTTGAAAATCTTGGAACACAGCAGAAACTGTAGTGGTAACAAGCCCAGAAATCTGTAAAGTCCATCATGTCCATCCACTGTTCCCATCTAAGGCAGAGGGCTGTTTAACTAGCTCACTACAGCAAAGAGGACAGCATGCAGACCTAGACAAGAAAACTCATGTGATTTTGGATATGGAGGTCTAAAAGGAAAAATCCAGTCTTATTTTTTATTTTTTATCCTTGTGTATGTTTCCTAACCCATTGCTAATTCAGTCCATCTATAGTGAATAAACAGATGAATATTCTGAAGTGTGCTGTTAATTACAGTGTTGTTTCTTTTTAATGATGAAAAATGAGGATATCCTTTCTCTATCCCGTGTGATCTGTTTTCTATAGGGTTTTTTATTTTAAAAGTTTCCAAATATCTTTCTTTTCTTCTTCCAAAATGTCCCTGTTCTCCACCCCTTATATTTCCTGGAAAGGATTTTAACTCCACAGTAACTAATTGCGCTGTGAATGTATTAACTTCACAGATATAAGAAAGACCTCTAATTTCCATAGTTCTGTTTTCCAAAGTTTCTTGAAGTTTCCCAAATGACTCCAGTCGAAAAACCGAGGAGTAAAAGTGCTGCAAAGCAGAAGAATTACATCATTAGGGATTGCTAAGACATCATGGACTCCATCTCTTTTTGTACTAATGTGTCTTTGTGCCTCTTTGCAGCATTTAAACGGGCTGATTAAGGGTTGCTCTGCTGGCACAGAATACCTGAGTGGTCTTACACATAAAAGGCTCATCTTTGAGAGACAAAATTACTTTGATTCTGAAATGTCCCTGAATGCAGAGAGCATGACCATGGTTTTAACGATCATTCTTTGACACCTTCTCTACCACTAAAAGCCAGTCCTTAGAGTTAGAATGGAGCACCTGAAAACTAGAACGATTTTCACGGAGTATTTTTGCTTTTTGTAAGCATCACTGAACAGGATAGGATGGTGCCTTGGCTACACCCAGTTGCTAGTGAAGTTAGCAGGGAGAATCCCACTGTCACCAGGGGAGGGAGGGAGGGAAGGAGGAGGGCATCCCACTGTGCACATCCACACAATCCCCAAACTTGCTTAGCCACCCAGAGCCAGCACCATAGCATGTGGCACCTGGCACCACTTTCTTAAAACCAAAGGCCATTGCATCAATGGACAGGCTACTTCCATCCCCAGGTATCCTCCTGATGCCAGTGTTGAGCACAAGGAGTAATAGTAACTTTTAGAGGGGTTATCAAACAGGTTTGAACATCACTTGCTATGAAAGAGGGAATTTTTTCCGTAACTTCTTAGTTAAATTATTATTTTTCCTCTCCAGCATGACACGAGGCCATGATTGCAGCTCAGTGCACCAAGGAACTCTATACATAATCACACAAGAAAGAGACTGTAGCACATACACAAGGAGAGAACTATCCGACCATTTCCCTCGATTTCACACATAAGCTAAACTATTCTTTCCATCTCTGCTAGAATCTGTGTGTGTGTGTGTGTTTTATCTTCAAACAAGGAATCTGCTATGTTCAAATATTCCCATTTGACATCTTTCAGTATGGAGTTAAGAAGTCTAGATAAGGGTTTTGCAGCTCATGGATTGTTTTGATTTGGCTGCCAATCAGGAGAACAATGGGCTCACTGCTTTGAAATACTGCACTTCATTTGCTTTTCTCTCATTTTTTTAAAGCAAAACCAAAATTAAAAATGGAAGAAGATGAAAGAGTTGGCTTGAGTTGGAAAGAAATACAATCAAATAGCGATATAAAAGGAAAATTAAGCAAACAAAGAAAAATATGGGCAACTCCTTCCTCTGCTTCAGTGTATCTGAATCTACCCCTCCCTCCAGGAAAATTTCTTGGGTGGATCCTCTGAGTCTTGCTGACATAAGTACAGCTTTACAGACTAGGTGAAGAGAAGATTATTTTCCAGTGTAATTGAGAGGATAAGGATACTCCCTAGTGATGGGGGAGATTCCAGAACCCAGTGACTTTCCCCGTGATTCAAAGAAAAATCTCATCATGAGTTCACAGATTCACATCTGCTGCTTCGAAATTATTTTATTTCAAGAAATGATTTATTTCCCCTGTCCCCACCTCAAAGAAAAATAGAGGAAACAGAATACACTTAGCTGTATTCCAGATAATGTCTCTTAATCTATTGGCTACTCTTAAAGTTTAAGAGGGGGAAATGAAGGGCGGGGGGATGACATAAAAGCAACATTTGCTGTTGCCACAGTTGGATTCCATGGTGAGAAATGTTCGAGTCTGTGCTCCCAGGTCACTCACTGAGCTGCTGAGCAATGGGGGGAAGTCCCTCTGGGAGCAGATGTGTTTCATCAGGGAAGGGAAGATCCGGGCTCCTGTGCTCAGGGCAGGGGAGCGTGGAGATGTGAAGATGTGGGGGATGCAGTGACAGGAGGGGGTGACAGCCTCCTTCCTGATGTGGAAAATCCTCACAGCTCTGCAGCTCTACAGACACATCTGCCCTGAGCGCCTGAGGTTGCGTGTTGTTCCCTCTGCATCTTCAGTGTCCCACAGAGCAACCTCATTAGGAAACAATCCCAAACAAAAACAACCCAACGAAACAAACAAACAACAACAAAAAGCAGGAAACTGGTTGCTCCTATAGCAGTTTTTAGGAGCAGGGCTCTGTCCTTAGGGTGCCCGAGCCAGCCATGGGCACAGGCCTGGCTGCAGACCCCGGCCCAGCCCTGCCCACAGCGGGCTTGGGCTGCGTGTGCGCTCCCTTTACTGCCCAGACGAAAAGAAGCCTTTACGAAGAAATATAAAGTCCTCCCACACCCCCATGCAGGGCGAGCACGGCAAAACCAGAGGGAACATTTTTTCCCTAGGCCAAGTCAAAAGCCCTTCCAGCCCTGGGAAGCCCAAGGTTCTCTCGTTTTCTGCCTATTGTTGCCCTCTGGTGGCACTTGTGAAAATGCCATCATGGCTGTTTTTGTCGCTGGCACTGCCATTCGGTCCCTCACAGCTTCTCTTCTTCATGCTCCTCTTTTACAGTTTGCCTCCAGTGTGTTTCACTGTGTCGCCAGCTTGAGCAGCCTCAGAACGGGGATGCCAGAACATAATTTCTTGGCTGCCAAGCTCTTCTAAAAGATCCTCCTTCGCCAGTTGGGATTTTGGTGCCGATGTTTCACTCACCGGAGCAGTTCAGGGTTGGACGCTCCTGCAAACAGAGCAAATCGCATCAGCTCAGGATATGCTCTTCTGGGTTTAACACACGCTTCAGAACACTCTTTGAGCAGAATATTTCAGTGGACAAGTTCAATGTCCCACTCATCCTGTGTACAAGCTGAGAGCATCAGCTGGTTAATATTTTGATGGAGTGACTTAGTCCAAGAAAGGTGGTTTTTTTATTTTATGAAGCCACTTTTTCTGAAGTGACCTGTTTTCTCTTTCATCATTGAAAATAGATGGAGCTCATCTGCCTTATAACAAGCTTAGTGTTGCAGTTTCTTGGCATAACTTTTGTGCATTTGAAAGGACCGAGACTGGGAGTGTCAACCTCACCAAAAAGAAGAGGAAAGTATCTTTTGTTAGTGTAAATTAAAGCTTAGAGATAATTCACAGGTTCACAGGTTATTCTGAGTTGGAAGGACCCACAGGATCATCTAGCCCGACTCCCAAGCGAACACCTACCCAGGGATTGAACCCACAAGCGTGGGACCATGGGCACCACGCTCCATCCATCCAAGCCTCCCACCAACTTTTATTCATAAAGAATAAAGGAATGTACCCTCCTCCCCTACGTTTTATCTGAATTTGGAAAACATCCACTTCTTTTAGTAAACTTGACTAAATTTGGGAAATACCTACCCCACCAAAACCAGACTGCCCACGCTGCTGGTAAGAGGGTTTGCTGTAGGAGGGATGGATGCAGGGTGTCAGGGTGAGGCTGCAAACCCACGTGTGGGATGGTGATGGCTGGCTGTGAAAGAGGAGAGCTAAAGCCTCCCAGTCTCATAGCCCACGTCCATGCCACAGGGAGTATGAGCTCTTTTGCCTTTTGTTGCAAAAAGTATCTTGGCTGTCAAACACATCAACTCATCTCACCAGTTATCCCCTGAAGCCTTGACTTGGCCAGCTGAAATCTGTGTGGTGTTGCCTTTGATCCCTCTGCACATGGCCTTGTTCCTGCTGGAGAGGAGGCAAAGCACCCAGCAAGTAATTTTGATGAGACCTGGTCCCTACAGCAGAGGAAACTTCAGTGCTAACTGCACTAAAGATCATGAAAAGAAGTGACCCAAGTGAACCAGCTGGCACGGGGTCACTGCTTTCTGCAGCCAGACAGCAGCTGGCAGCCAAACTACTTTGATTCACCAACACTATCTTCTGCTTTCATGGCTGAGTAAAAGAACTGGTCTGTAAATAACACAAGATGGAAGAGCATAAAAAGAACAATTTACACCCAGCTTTCCTGTCTGAACCAAGACTTAGAGAAGCTTTTTTCATAGAGGTTTAAAAAGAATAGTTGCATTAAAAATCCACTTTACTACAGTGGTGAGTGTCCCCGCCTCTCCTGTGGGAGACTGGAGGTTCGATTCCCATCAGAGAGGCAGTGGTACCATTTAAAGAGTTGGACTCGATGATCCTTGTGGGTCCCTTCCAACTCAGAATATTCTGTGATTCTCTGAATGAGAGCTCAGAGCTAAGAACAAACAAATGAACAAACAAACCAACTTAACATAAAAGCGGAGAGAAGTGAGACAAGAGCAAATCCAAACTGGCATTTCAGAGTCTCCTGCTGTTGCCAATATCTTCTCCAGTTAGTGGCCTCGGGTCAGAGTGTGAAAAGCACATTACTGTGCCCTTCTGGTGGGAAGCCTGCAGCTCCTGGGGCTATGTGGAGGAGAGAGAAAGGACAAGGGAGCTCACAAATGCCTGCAAGGATCAAGGATCTGCTGGGGGCTGGGAGAGAGAAGCAAGTTAAGGTTGCAGAAGAAGGAAAAGAGACATCTTAAAGGGATTTAATGTGCAGCGAAAGCAGCAGATCTAAACCAAGGCACTGGATGCTCTAATGGAGTTAAAACCAGGAAAGTACGTGCATCTATAGTCCTTAACATTGCAAATTTATCTGGGAAATTAATTCCTCATTATGGAAATGGATGGCAACAGAATGAGCTTTGACTAATAAATAAAGAATTGGTCTTAGCAAGAATGCTGTGACTGAGGGATGGTGCTGAACATGCCCTCGGATGCTCGGGCACTGGCCAGCCATGTCTCTTGTCTTTTCACAGAGCAAAAGGACAGCGCTTTTATCTCTTTGGCATCTGCCTGGGGGTCTGATGGCAGTTTTATCTGATGAATCATATGGCTGGGTTTGAAGTTTGGAACTGGGAAATTTTATACATTTTGTCCAGCAAATGCCTTTTGAAAGAAAAAAAGTAGGAAGAAAGCCAGGGTCTTCCCTTTGTTTTCAAAGTCCTTGCACTCAAAGTAGTACATTCCTCTCTCATCTTGTTAACATGTCCATTCATTTTTTTGAGATCTGAGGTATTAATCCCCCCTGGGATTTTCAATAGCAGCTGTGTGGCACACCTCTGTCCTGCTGATGGAGGCTAAGATGTAATTTGGCTTGTCGTTTCAGTCCAAGAATAGTCTCAGTGTTTCACAAAGTTTTCTATTTAATTTTGGATATACAGTTATGTGAATTGAGTACCTGTTCAAAGTCTCTGCCAGCACCTGAAAATCTCTTAAGTGGGATCAAATACACATTTTACTTCAGCAATATCAAGATCCCAGCTCTCCTGTACGGTTTCTTCTTACAAGTTTTGACGTAGTAGCATAATATTGTACATAAACCAATCAATTTATTTTTGGAAAGGAATTTCAGGTGGTTCTTATAACTAATAATCGGGAAAAGAAGCAATGATTTTCCCTCAAGACACATAATTAAAAAAAAATATCTCTAAACACAGAACAAGACTGTTGTCCAGATTTATACCAGTTTCTTCTTTTCTTTGTTTGGATCAGTCAGTGGGGTTTTCTGAAGCTCCACGCCAGTGGAACTAATGTATGATATTTGTCTGAGACAATGGTGAAAAATGTAGCATTTGTCAACATATAACTAATTTAGCATTCAGTTTAAAATAGAGATGAAATTAACTAGGACATGTAGAAACCATTCTGTTAAAAGATTTTAAAAAATACACCCCAAATACATCCTCTATAAATTCCTGAAGGGTTTTTTAATTATAGTGAAAACATTGTCCCCATACCTTTAATTTTAGCAGCTGACAGGCTATTTTATGTTCAAAATAAGTAAATTAAAACTAGAACATCTTTGTGCAGAGGAAAGAGCTCAGATTTTACAGGAACAGCCCGAGGTGAATGGCATGATTGCAGACACTCTGCATCTGCAGAGCAAAACACAGCTCAGAGCCTCAGAAAATTTAAGGGTGTTGTTTTTATTGTGAATCATCCTTTTGTTTAGCCTTTGAAGTGAATGTTACTCCAGCAAAAAAGGCATGTATTTGTCAAACAAAGGTGTCTGATTTTCAGCAGTAGGTGTGCAGACCTGTGCTGTGCATTTCATTTTTGTATCAAGAGTTTATAGTAAGTGCTTTGGTTGGACATGCCCGGAATACATGATCAAACTGTTTGCAGACTCAATTTAAAAGGATTTTGCGTCATTCTTTTGTCTCTCTGGCTCATCTGGTCATTTGAAAAGCTTTCATTTGCACATTTACAAGTAGTTTAAGGGTTTTTTTTTCTTGTCTAGGATCTCTCCAAACCAGATCTGATTATTGCTGCTTACATTTGATTTAGGCTATGATTATAACAGGAGCACTTCCAAACATGCAAAATTCATGAACTCAGTTATTCCCAACCCCAAATGATAAAATGTTAAATACAATATATTGTGAGAGTCTTCATTTCCTGCTAGCTTTTGAATCTTTCAGATGAAACCAGCCCATATTTTCAAGCTTTTCTACGTGGCCAGGAGTGCTAAAGGTTTTTTATCTTGCAGACCAATTTGTTCTCAGTTTTTCAAGCACAAAAGCACACAGGCATTGTACAGGCCAGTCAAAAAGTTTCTAAAAATCTCTCTGAACCATCTGCAATCTCCAAGTAGTGGAGGAAAATAACTCTATAAAACCTGTTACTAAATAACAGCAGATTAGAAGCTGTGTAAAAATACTCACATCCCAAAGCTAAATACACTAAACTCACTGTGTGGGCAGAGAAATTTTTGGCATCTTTTCTGAAAAGCAGCTTTACTACACCAAAAAAATAAAAAGATAAAAAAGAGAAACTAATTTCCCTATTGGATCCTTTTCTGCTTATTGGAAAATTACATGAGGATGTGCCTTGCAGGTGTTAAAGCTGAGGGTTTGGTAAATTAAACAAACTGTTGGGTTAAAGCAAATTCATTCTGCAAAAACAGGAACTGCAGTGGTTTCTGCTTCTGTCTCCCAAAACCCAAAATGGGAGCACAGAAAATATTGTCTCAGAAACCCAAAATGGGAGCACAGCATGTTCTCACATGAAAGCTTGGAAATGTTGCATCCCATGGAAAGATGCGAATGCAGTTGGGCTGGAATAGGGCGCAAAGATGGGGACATACACACAGGAAATACCCCAATTTACTTTTTGCTGCTCCAACCTGGCTTTTAATATGAACATCATTTACGGGGATTGAAGATGAGCTTTAAAACAGACAGGCTGTTGAATCCTGAGACATTTCCACCCACTCTGTTTTCACTGCATAAATCAAAGCCTGCCTTTGTTCAGCAGCAGTATTGTAGCAGTGTCTAGGAGTTCAGAGCAGTGACTGAGTTATCTTTGAGCTAGCTGCCCTGTAAAAAATAAAGAGTAACATCCTCTGGGGTGTAAAGTTCATGTGTCATGTGCCTGATTCAATGGGTGCCATCCAGAGCTGCAGGTATGGCTGGAGCCCTTGTTGTACCAATACAAAACTGGTCCTTCTGCAGCTCAAGCAAAAGAAGGGTCAGTCAACAAACAGCACACTCACCAGCAAGTTATAGTGGCTTTACATAATCTGTAGATAAAAAAAGTCTATGGGGAAAAAGTGGGCAACAGTGTATGGCACAAAACAGCGCTAAAGTGAGGGCTCTGCAAAATATAAGGCAAGACTATCGGCTTGTGGACAGCTGGCACTTTGTTTTGCTCATTGCAGCAGGCTCAAGGTTTTGTGGAACATACAGAAGATCAGCCATGCAGTTATGATGGGGAGCTCTTCCTCCTTTCCTTCCTGGACAGGAGAACCTGCCTGGGGAAAATACAAACATGTTTGAGAGAGAAAAGGGAACAAGCTATATGGAAGGTCAGCATTTCTGGAGGGCCAAGGTCTGGGCTCAGTGCTGCAAGGAGGTCATGACAAGGAGAGCAACCGAAGCTGTCTGCGCTGCAAGGAGTGCAGTGGCTCTGCAGAGCCCTTCTGCTACTCTGGAGATGTGGATTTATCTAGGAATAAACCAGATCTCTGAGGGAGGGCAACTAATCCAATAACTGTAAGATGAATTACATGTTGACCTATGGCAGTTAGTATGTTTATAGTATATGTACTTCCATTGTAGCTAAATTAATCGAGGTAGCTGTATGATATGAGCAGAGGTCTCAGGAATTAACCCAATCATTCAGATGTGACCTCTCTCTCTAATACTCAGAAATTAGGAATACGTAATTTGTTCTTCTAAGACCTGTGGTATCTTAATCTCTGTCAGTGCCTACAAAAGCAATTTTAATTGTGCCAAGTACGCAAAAGGGATGGATAACACTAATCAGATCAGAACTGTGGTGGCATCACTTGACCCTTAAGAGATTTTGGTTTAAAGAGCTGAAAGGCTTTTATCTCCTTCTCTTTCCTCCTTCCAAAAATTCATCATCTTCTCAGACCTGCCAGCACAACTGCAGGTATGAGCTAGTTTTCAAAACGACATGCATTATGACAGTTCATGGTGCAATTCTGGGGTGTTCTGAGCAGGACCAGGAGTTGGACTCAATGATCCTGATGGGTCCCTTCCAACTCAGCATTCTATGATTCTAGTGCTAAAAGTCCCCCACCCGCATCCTCTTGCCAGGAGATCTGAGGATGAACAGCCCCTCTGCAGCCTTAGCTCCAGCTTGAGCTCCTTCGGGAATCACAGTCCTCTGCTGCTCTGCAGGTGGGCACCACTCACTCTCTTCAGGTGCCATGTGCCCTAACTCAGCTCAGTGAAAAGGCTTGGTGTGGGAAACTGCCTATACAAACCTCTTTGTGATGGTGTTATTCTGACATGATCCCAGCACTGAGCCAGGCTCTCCTGATGCAAAAAGAAGAGGCTGAAATATTTGGGATCCTGAGGAATGGTACTGTCCTGTCCAGGAATGGTGATGCACCCAACCTATGGCAGCAAACAAACAAAAAAATCTGCTTTTCTATGCACTAGAATTTTCCCGAGCTACAGATCTTAGTTTGGTTTCATAACCAGGCAAATATCAGTAACCTACATCTCATTGAAGAAAGGATTTGTCTTCTCTTTTAAAAGCTTCTCTCTATTTTTATCCAGGGGCTGAAGGAGGCAGAAGGAAGACACTGAATACAGCAAGAGAGAGAAAAGTCAATTCTGGAAAAGTGCTACAAGAGCTTTTCCTCAGCTCAAATATGTTTTTTTTTCCCCCTGCCCTTTTTCTTCAACATCTGCTTGCCTGACTCTCTCTCTCTTCAGTGTATTTCACCAGAAATAAAAGCTGTCACAGTATTTCCTCTCCAAGTGCCACTGTGTGTTAGGTTTCAGCTCCTGACAGGTGTATGAAATACCAGCTCCATCAGATGCACATAAACATGGAAGCTTTAAAAAGGCTGCGTGTGCCACGGGCCCACTTTGCCATGCTATGTCACTGATCAGGTGTCTTTTCAAAGGTTCATTTTTGAAAGGAGAGGCTGATCCTTGTGACGACATACTTAAAACTCGTAAGTGATGCTTTCAGGAGCCAGGCAGGGAATGCTGCTTGCCACCTGCCTCTGCAGGACACTGAGCAGGGCTGAATCTCAGCCTTTCAAAACAGTGTCAAATCACAGGTATCTTGGATGAACTTTTATTTTCAAACACTTTAATCCTTTTCTTGGAGGCGAAGTATATCTTCCCTCCCTGGCTTTGATCTCAGCTCCTGATGCTGTGTTTCTGGAGCATTATCTGGGAAACAGGAGCAAAGGGAGGGGGAGCACGCTGTCCCCACGGTGGGGAGCTGGAGCAATCTGGGTTTTCTCTCAGGTATGTGCCCTGCAGCCCTGCAATGGTCTCCGGCTTTTGTTGCTTTCTGCATCCATAAAATCTTTTTACTCTTGCATGAAATGTAATGTTGAAAAATAATTATTCCTTTGATTATCACGAACCCACAGAATTTTGGCTGTTTCGCTAAGAAAGGTGGTGTGTCAATCTGCTAGTATCACAATTCATCCATCTTGGCCCATTTACTTTCTGTTTAAACATTTCCTTGGGCTTTAATTGCACCTGAGGATTTTTCTAAACAACAAAATATATTTAAAGGCTGAAACACTTATTGCAAGGTCTGTAATACTTTCTGGTACATCATTCCTGCCGCAGAGGAACTGCAACAAAGGTGTCCTGAATGTTGATGGCTGACATCGGGATGGACTCAGCTCCCACCACAGGATGGGGGACTTCGTTCTTAGTTTCAGCAAAACCCATCTGGCCTGATGTTCTTCTGCTTTTAGCATGCAGCACACTGCAAAAATACAAATAATACATATAGGGCCTTTTTGTAACACTGCCATTTGTGTCTCCAGTTCTGCAGTGACTGAAGACACTGTAACACAAGGGCAGTCAGCGGGCCAAGGTGGGAGGGGGTTCTCTATCTGTCTACCAGGAGATGGCAGTGGATATACTGAGTTTGGGGCTTTTCCCCCTTTATTTCTCTTTTACTGTCTCCCTGAAAGATAAAAGGTTTTTTGAGGACAACAAAGCTGTAACACTTGCATTTCTGTTCAACTTTTTTTTTTCCATTGCTCACATTTCCATCCTTTCCACACCTCTCTCTAGAGCACAATGCCCCCCACGCTCTACCTACTATTCACCTTTCCAATGCCAGTGGCTCACCCCTAAAGATGGGTGCAAAGCAGTGAACAGCAGATGAACACTAATATTGGAGGATGAAAAAGAAGGGAGGATGACCCATTTTGGAGCAGTCAGATAGTGTGTGCACAGCCTTGATCCTAGTGGTTTTCTGCCAGTGCTTCCTTTAAAGAAAAATATGCCCTTGTGGCAAAATTGAATTGACATTTAGCTTCTAGATTCCATCCCTCATGGTCTCAGCTGGCCAGAGGATGGCAGGAGACACATCTCCTTGCCTGTGTCAAGCCTGTGTGCCTTTGGGTCATATAACTCATTGCGCTGTAAGTCTCCTCCTAAGGACTCTGACATTTTCTGCTGCAATGTCTTCCATCAGAGGGCTTCCAAAAAGGGTACATTAACATATGAAGTCCCATAGATTTTGAGAGGACAGAAGGAGACAATAGCTCAGAAAGAGACAGTTTTCCACAATTGCTCTGCCAGCAACACTCATGGAGCAGAGTCCTTGTGTTCTCCCTTCCCTCACCATTTTGGAGCAGACCCTCAGGAGTTTAGTGCCTTCTGCACTTGGTAATAAGAGGCAGACAGGACTATTCAATGAATTTCAAATAGATTCAAATGCTGCAGCTGAAAAGACGGACTTTTGGCGGCGGGAGGGTATTGCTATAAGGAGACTCCAAGTCCCTGTTTCACATGGTGCTCCAAGAACATTCTCAGGGACACCTGAATTGCCCCAGTTTTTCGTTTCTCCTATCAAAACATTTTTCTAAATACGTAATTACAGAGTGTTAAAAATGGATTTCTGTACCCAGGGGAATTTGCTCTTTGTTTGCCAGGAACAAATAGGCCAAGAGAATGTGCGCTCAGCATCACGAGTGGTGTTTGAAGGAAAAAGCAAAGTCAAAAGCCTGTAGACATCACCGGAGATGCTCTTTTTTCAAAGTGGATTTTTATTACAGATTGTCAGGAGAAACGCCTGCTCAGTTTGCTCCCAGGATCTGGGGGATAAGGAGGAATCTCCTCATCTGAGAGCAGTGCACATGCTGCTGTTGACACAGAGGAATTATTGTTATTCTTTCTGGAAGTACCTTCTTCAAAACTATTCCTTTTATTCTTAAGATGTTGCTTCCAAAGAAACACTGTGTTTTGATTACAACAGTCACATTTATAGTGGTTTGCACTTCAAGACATTACTGTGGCTCCTCTGATAATCCCTGAGCAAACACATGGAAATGATGCTGCCATCAGTACCTCTGAATCCTTTGTGAGTTTTGTGTGCCTCAGCAAGCTGTTTGCTACTGCAATGTGATGCCAGGTGGCAGGAAGATGAGAGATGGACTCAGTATACCTAGGCTCCCCAGGGAAAAGGGAAAAACTGGCCTAAACCCACTTTTCTCCATTCCTTCTTCTTCCCTGCCCCCCTTCCCTCTCCCCCCCGCTGCTTACACCCCCAGGGGATGGTCCTGTGCATGGCTAAGAGTTGGAATCAATGATCCTTATGGGTCCATTTCAACTCAGCATATTCTGTGAGAGGTCCAGGACCTGCTGATTTTCCTGTGGGTTTGCCAGGCTGAACCTCCTCACCAACATACATGGGTGGGGCTTACTGGAGCTGTGAACTGGTTGGTGTATCTACCAGAATTAAGGCAATGTAGTAGTCGTTCAGGAAGACTTAAAAGAAACACGAAATACTTAAATAATAGACAGACAAAGAGATCCCTTTGGGGTGAATTTTGATGTTGTCACTTTTGCTTCCCAGCTCCGTTGCAGTCATGCCCTGGGCAGCAAAAAGCGCGTGGCTGCGAGATAACCCCCTTGATGAAATGAATGAGGGAATTGAGTCCACCACTGGCAAGTTTGCAGATGATACCAAGCTGGGGGCAAATGTTGAACTGCCAGAGGGTNGTATCTCCTTAATGGTTTCCCTTTCCTCCTCAGGGCACTCCTCACTGAAGAGGAGGGTTTGACAGGGGCCTGGGGACACCTTGTGTGGACAGCAGGCCAATGCACATTCCTCTTGGTGGCATTGCACTGGGGCTCATACCCAGCTTTCATGTGCTGCTCATCTGATGCACATGCAAAGGCTCTTTGCACAGTCCTCTTATTTCTCCTGCTTCCCAGGCCAAGGCTGTGAGGTCAAATGTATGTACTGTGTACACTGAGAAACAAGTTTTCAGTCATAGAATTGTTTAAGTTGGAAAGACCTTTAAGGTCACTGAGTCCAGCCAGGTATGTGCCTTGGTAAGAGAGCTGCCTATGGACACCAAAGTTTCTCATGGTATGTTAAAAAATCCAAGTCAAACCCACCCATTTACATTGCATTCTCAGCAGACAGAAAGGCAGGTCTCCCATCCTTCAGCCTTTCACCCTATGCATGCATTTCTTTTATAAATTATTTCTGTATGTCTTATATTCAGGTTAAGGGGCTTCTGATATATCTGTGCACACATTAATCTGTGTCTAGCATGTATGTGTACACATACAGGGACTCCAGGGACAAGTGCTTTCCACCATTTCCATCAACACTCTTCCTGCTAGGCTGTCTAGTTTTTTGTTACTTTCACTTGCTGTTCCTTGTCTTAAATTAAACTGTAAGGCTGTCCTCGCAGGAGACGTCTTTTATTGGGGGTTGTTGGAAGGGGTTTTGCAGAGAAACTGGAGCAGCAGATAGAGCTCTCCAGGCACTACTGAAATAATAATGAAGTAGTTTCACTAAGGTTGGACCAGAGAGTGTTGTCGGCTGGGTCTGAATTCTGCTTGTCCCTGAAAATTGCTTAGGTAATAAGATAGCTGCTTTAAAATTGCTAGGGGTATCCCACAGGATTCTGCTTTGACTCTGATTTCCATTTGCAGCACATGTTCTGCCATTTGGCCAGCACCGTTCGCCCATGTGAGCTAATTTAAGGTTGCTAAACAGATGACACAGAACATGCATCTTTTATATTTGATCTCTGCACTGGTGAGCTATCTGACTGATGGCTAATCTCAACTAGTAATAGGATTTGCCTACATGTCTCCAAGAGTGGAATATTGGTCTTCTTTAAACAGCATCTCGGGGGGAAGTATGCCTGGGGAAAAGGTGGGAGTGTTAATTTGTACTTTTCTGGCTTCTTGTTTTCACAGATTGGATCTGGTGCTGTGTACCTCCATGGGGAGCGACAGTGTTATCAACCCAAGGAGCTCCCTGTCAGAGGGACCAGCACCTGCAAGCTCCATGGTCATCCCTGCACACGTCCCTGCAGGGTGAGGAGTTGGCTGCCTGCGGCTGACACAGGGCAGGTTGGACTCAGCACCTGTCTGCGTTGGTGGGTGCTTTGTACCAGCCCTGAGCTTAGTGTCTGGCCAGTCCTGTGCTTCACTCTCTTCATTCATTTGTGTACATCAGAGTTTTGACTTCGTAACTGTGCCTAGTTTGGGGGGCTTTTTTGTGCCTGCACCTCTTCATCAAGGACCGTGCTCAGAAAGGCAGGTGGTGTGAATTGCTATGTGCTGTCCTCAGGGCAAGACTCCAATTTCCAACGCTATGTGCCTACTCTGTGCCCCAGTCTGATAGCTGGTCTGCTGCCCATTCTGTTGCATTTTCTCCACTTAGTCCCTTTGTATCTTTTTGCCCTTTCTCAGAGGTACATCAGGAACAGCCCAGGGACCACACTCTGCATGGAGCACTCTGAAAGCATCCCACCTTTACTTGCCCTAAAGTAGGAAAAGGTGTCCACTGCCCCCCCAGAGGAAGAAAGGCTTCTGGTGCTGGCAGGCAGCTTGATCCTGGCAGAGCAGGTAAAGGAAGTTGCTGGGAAGCACTGGTTGCACCCCCTGAGTTCTTCCCAGCACACCCAATGGGAGGCAAGAGGACTGCAGTACCACTGAGATCATGAAAACTCCATGTTTCTGATTGTGTGGCAATTTGTATTGATGCCTCAACTGCTGTGGTCACACAGTCCTTGACTGAAGTCTGCAAGTGAAGGACTACAAAAAGAAGCCATGAATATGGATGCCCTCAAAAAAAAATCTCACACAGACAAAAGTTTCTCCTCATCCTGCAGGAGCTGCAAAGCTCACAGACAGCACTGGATAGTGCCCTGGAACGATGCTGGTGCTCTAGCTGATGTGAGTTTGAGGTAGGTGTTAGGTGCATCTTTAGAAGGTTTGTCCAAGTTTTTAACAGCAGTGAAATTTGAGATTTTTTTTTTGTCTTTTCTGATGCAGGTCAGCAAGTGACTTCTGATGTGCTGCATAAGAACCAGACAGTGCCAGTAACAGGCAGAGTGATGTCTGTGTCCCTCCCACCTCTCCTGAAGTGCTCCACACTTTGGTCAAAGGACAAGGTGCCAGGCGTGGTGGGGCTCTCGTCCTGACTCATTGTCGTGGCAGTTCCCCAGGGCTGGATGCTCGTTGTACATTAACTGACCTGTACTATGGAAGAAAAGTCATGTGTGCAACCTGTATTAAAATAAACAAAACACCATAAAAACCACTGAGTCATCTGTGCTACGTGTTTCAGACCTGAGCTGACCCAGTTTTCTGTGGAATTGTGTTTCTACACCGGTCAGGGTCACCCCATGTGGTGAAATGCTGGTACAAGTGATGTTGCTGTGCTACACAGATTTATTAGCAAGATCCATGTTACAAGGCCTCGATCTGTCTGCCTTCTGATCCTTTCTGAATATGCTGTCAAGGCAGTTGATCTCAAATTTATTGCTGTGTCTTTTGGGTTTGCTTTGGTGTAGCATGACATTGAGGATTCCTTTACAGACAACTGTGAAGAGCAGGAAAATCTATGTGAAATGCTTCCTACTGGAGTCACCATCTGGCCGGTATTCATCTTGTTTAGTGAAATACCAAGCTACCCATAGAACCCAGGTGTTAATGCAGATCATAAGGCACAAGTGACCACAGTAATAAACCAACATGCAATGAAATGTAATTAACACACCTGGTGCTTGGGTTTGAAAAGAATTTTAGTGCCTTTTTATTTTCCCTGCCCACTGGTGTGCATTTTAAGACTTGGAACTTCAATCATCACAAGCAAGCCTTTAATCATATTAATTCCCTTAAAAAGTGGAATACAATGTTTGCTAGGAAATAATACTTCATAACTTAGGAGGGAGAGTGGAAGTGGAGACATACATGAAACTGTATGCTGCTTAGTAACATTTTTATAGCACGAAAAAACTATTGTCCTTTCGTCTGTCAGTCTGGTTCTGCTGCTGGCAAAGGTTTGTTCTCAATCGTGTAAACCTTGTTGATATGTTCCAAGTGTCTCTGAATCAGCTGGGACAAGTGAAAAGATCCTAGGCAGGAAAATAAATGATTAAGCTTCCTAACACTGGATTTCACAGCGTGTTTTCCATCTCACCTCTGACCTGCATCAGTAATGAATGCATTTTTTGTAAGATTAAAAACTCTCAGGATGACATTTGTTCCAAGCAGACCCAAACAACCAACCTAACACCAGAAATATAAATTTTGTGTGTATGTTTGTAGGTTACAGAAAATCACATTATTTTCAAATGTCTTCTTAGAGCAGAGATCAGACCTGATCTCATTAGTCAGCTGGAAAATCCGGAGCAGACAGGGTATGTGCAGGGAAAGGGAAAGGTCAAAAAGTCAAAGGCAGGGGTCATGGGCAATTTTTATTTTTGCATGGATATTTCTCAGGGGTGGTCTGAAGGGTGTGAGGAACATAAATCTGCAGAGATACTTGTGCACTGATGGAGAGGAATGGTCCCATCAAGTGACTTCCCAATCCAGTGCTATTTGACAGGGATTCGCTCCCTGGAGAGATGTCTGCTGCTGGCACACTTGCATTGCTCAATCCCTTTCCCCAGATTTAACGGGAGCACAGATCACACCGTATTTTGCCACCAGTGGTCAGGGCTGAGCCACTGGGAATGAAACTGGGGCCACGGGCAGGGACTCGCCACCACCAGCCAGTCATGGATGGGTTACTCTACCTCCTTGATGGACTCTGGCTACATTTTCACCTTCAGCAATGGAGCATCCCTATAACGTAGACTTTAGCTCCCAGTCAGTGAGGACAGGCTGCTAAGGGCTGCTGTCAAGTGACAGAATACCCTGTTGTCACACAGCTGATGGTACATCAGGGACTTCTTCAGTGTCCCCATCTTCTACATGACAATGGAAAATGGGAGAAGACAGTTCAGGTTGCTGCATGCTGCTGGATTTTATTGCGTTCAGACATAGATAAAGAAATTAAGGAATGCCTGCTGACCTCAGATTCACTTACTGCCTCGTTGAAAAGTTGCTTTCTTGGCAAGCCCTGGGGGAAGGGCACAGACAGCAGTGGGCTGGGACTGTGGGAAGTAACAGTGAGTGCAGCTGAGCAGCGCTGCAGAAGGGCTAATGGGGATGTTCCCCCAGCCTTGCCTCTCCCAGCATCCCTGCAATCCCTTCAATGACCTCACTCAGTTTTAGAAAACAAACTACTTAGGGCTGTTCTTGGTGCTTCCTGACCTCTCTCACAGCCACTATAGCCTACCAATAATTTTCCTCAGGCCCATAACTTTGATCTTGAATTTATTAATAGTGTATCAGTAGCAAACAGGACACATGCAACCCTCCGAGCAAACCCTTGCTGAGAGAACAGGGTGCTGTGTGCAATGCTGAGCAGGCTCTCCTGAACCCCAGCACTCATAAAGACTCAGACAAAATCACCAATCTAATTTTTTACTTCTTGACCTATGTCAGCTTTTGAACCTAGGACTGCAGAGGTGAAAGGTTAATGTATTAAGCTGTCTGCTCTTGAATTAATCCCTAAATCTCGGGCAGATTTACAAACTACTGAAAGATTTAAATCTCACCGTATTTATGAGACGTCTTTTTTAAGTTCAGATTGCCTTTATAGATGGTCACCACGCAGGGCAATAAGGATAATTACTAGACACATTTATTGTCAGGGTGGAAATTTTAATTTCCAAAATAATGTACACCTGTCTATCCTGACACTGTGACCAAGCTGAGCATCTGCAATGTTATATCCCAACGTCCCTTTATTTTCCTCATACCTTGGAGAAGAAAAGCTGTTGTACTGAGGACAAGTTATGAGCCTGACAAACAGAAGCACAGAAATCCTTCTGCCATGGCAGCAATACAAATAACTTGTTGAAAATAAAGCAATACACTGTTGCAACATAAAAAATTTCTCTTGGATAATGTTGTACAAACATACCCTTTGGAGGAAGCTCATCGTCTTTTAAGGGAGACCTTGACATTGGAGAGCTGTAAAGATATGTGCCAGAAGTTCTGGGAGTAAGTAGGCTGGTCTATATGCAAATGGACTCTCTGCTTCGACTAGAAACCTCAGGTACACAGGTTTTTTAATTGCCTTTAAGTGCATTAAAAAGTCCTCTGGTGCCCAGAGAAACCCCCTGAAGCCCTCACTGCCTGAAGCCAGGGAGAATACAAGTAACAGCCAGGCTCAATAATCCAGGAAAAGCCACAGTGTCATCACCACAAAAACTTAAGAAAAGGCCAGGGAAGCTCTTCTTTTCCAGGGTAAGTAATCATAGGATGGTTTAGGTTGAAAAAGACCTTTCACATCATCAAGTTAACCCAGCACAGCCAAGTCCACCACTAAACCATTCCCTAAGTGCCACATTTACACACATCTTTTAAATATGTCCAAGGATGGTGACTCCTCCACTTCCTGGAGCAACCTGCTCCAATGATTGACAAACATTTTGGTGAAGAAAATTTTCCTAATGATCAACTTAAACCTCCCTTGGCACAATTGGCTGCTAACCAAGCAGCTCAGCTAAAGAAAGACTGTAAGCTGAAGGCTGACACCACAGTCAGTCAAGGGAACCCAAACACTCCATGTTATCCTGGACAAAGAGGCCCACTCGTGAATAAGACTCCAAGGGGTTTTACTGGTATAAAGCCAGTTCCTGACTGTCAGACAATGGGCATGAATCACACCCAGTGCACATGATTCATACTTGCTCACTAGGCTGAGCCTCCCCAGGTATTTCAATATCAAACAAAGGTAGCAATTTTCAACAGCTTCCCACACAAGGGGGATTAAACCAGCAGAAGGGAAGAGCCTGTGTGCAACCCTGGCCCCTGGCTGCTCGGAGGAGCTGTACATTTTTGCAGAGGAGACCTGTCCGAAAAGATGTCGGAAAAACTTTGCTTGTGTGGCCTTTGCAGACATCTACTGGTTCTGCCATTGTTGAATAACATTGTTAGGTAACAGGTTTGGCTAGGTTAGGTAATAGGTGATAGGTTGGACTCGATGATCTCTAAGGTCTTTTCCAACCTTACTGATTTTGTGATTCTGTGATTCTGTAATATGCTCTTTGTTCAAAAGGCGTAATGCCTAGGAAGGACTTTCATCCATCACAGTTTGAAGAACAAGCTTGTTCCTTTTTTTTCTCAGCACACCCAGTCCTTTATACAGAAATACTGTATTATAGGTATTTGGAAGAGAGAGGTTGAGGAGCAGGAAGGAGAAATTACCAGGATCCCAGCACCATCAATTGCTGTCAGCTCTGCTCTGGGAATAGTGTGGAGCTGTTAATTGCTGCTGCAGATCCAGCAGATGGTGGGTAAGACATTGTATTTAATGGAGCCCCTCAAAAAAGACTGGCATCTGTTTGTTTAATTTCTTGGCAGCAGAATGGCAGATTTAAAAAAACAAACAAACCAAATTGGATATTTAGCTATGAACATCACCCCCCCCAACAGATTATAAATGTTTTAAGATAAATAGGTCAAATTAAGGAAAATATCAGCACATTTGAGAAGGAAGCCAAACTTTTATTATTGGCTCTTTTAAAGATTAGATTTCCAACATAAGGCAATGAAACTCTTCAATGAGGCTTTTAAATGAAACATTGACGCTATCATTTTGATTATGATTTTCCTTAAGTGTTTGTAGAATTTGCAATCACTAATTCAGAAACTAATCCATTCTGCCCGTCTCTTTTTCTTTCTGACGCACGCTCTGGGATTAAGATATGATCTCCAGATCTAGATCCTTTCGTCATGTGCATCTCCTGCAAGTAAAAACAGCGACAGAAAATAAGGCAGAAAGTATCAGCAGTCCCTCTCTTTAACAGCCGGTACAAGTAACTCTGAGGAGCGATTGCTGTGGCTATGGCTGCCACAGCCACAATATTGATGCAACTTCCCATGTTCCTGGAAATTGCAGCAGAAATTGCCATTGTAGAGTGTGCCATGGATCCATCTGTACTGGGCATTATGTTGTCCCTAATGGTGGTCAAACCTGGATGCTTTGCACAGGAATGTAAATGCCATCGATTTCTACTGCCTGTGCAGTTCTGCATCACAAGAAATCTTTCCTAGCACCACTCGGTGAGCACAGAGCCTCCCAAAGCATGAGGGTGGATGACTCTATGGATACCTCCTCCAGGTGCTTTTTCTGGGAGGTATTCTGCACCATTTGTCAGATTTTAGGCATGTTTTATACTTCCCCTGTTCTAAAGCAGCGTTTGTATAGGGTGCTTGAGTAACAGCTCACGTGGCCTCTCTGTTTCCAGCTGCTGATACAAAAACATGCTGCTGCTCACTTTTTCCTACCAGCTCACTCCCACCCATGTTCATTGCTGCAGGCTAGACAGAATCTACCCATCCATGCCAGAAAGTTGTTCCCTTGTCCTTTTTCCAGATCACAGCTGCTGCGAGGCCGCGTCGCACGGACACGTGTCTGCGTGGCCGCGCTGGAACCCCATGCTGGCAGCACTGGTGGGCAGAAGCCCACAGCCCACAGCTGCTGACATTGCCACACAACTCAAGTGTGTCTGCCCTGGCATGTTTTGCTGATGGCTGCACGTTGGCTGAAGTTGTGCTGTGTTTTTTTCAGGGCCTCATTGCGTTTCCGGCAGTGGAGATGCACGTGCTGTTCCCCCAGGAGCAGGTCTGGGCACAGAGGTGCACAAATCTGTGTGTTCCTCAGAAGAGCTTTTTCAGGCAAGTGCCAGTTGACTCTCACTGCAATTTTTCACCAGGTGAAAAAGCCCAGGGTGAAGATTCAGTTTAATCTGTGTGGCTCTGTACAGCCAGTGCAGGCTGACCTTGGGCCTTGGGTAAATGACATCTCTCAAAGTTTTCTTGAGCAGGGAGATTGTGTTACACTCAGCAAGTGGCTCTTGCTGAGCCACTACCCTGGCATCTACCTGGACACATAATCCCCTCCTCAGCCCATCTCCAGCTCCCCCAGATGCTTGTTTGTCCTATTCTACATGCCCATGAATGAGGAAATAAAAGGGAAACAGAAATGCCATAAACCAACTGTTAATATTTTACCCTGGTGATTGCATTCTTCATAGGCTGTGGTCAGTCAATATTTTTACAGCTCTTTATGAAGGATAATGTATCTTTCACTTTTTTTTTTCCACTCAGGGCAGAATTTTGTGAACATTACAGCTGTTAAAATAAAGGAGGGTTGTTCACATAGTGTACACACCTTGATAATGTCTGGTCAGTTATGATGGAGCAAACCCTCTTCTGCTTCCTTACCTGTGATTAGGGCATAGCAACATGCAGATAACTGCTACATATATTTTTTTCTCACTCACAGAGATAAAAACAAGAGCTATCCAATCTCATTATTAGAATTTCAGCGTCTTATATCCTCACGTCAGCAGAAGCTTAAGAGTGTTAAAAATATGATAGTGCTTCTTATTTCAGATGAGAGCTCTTTCTGATTAAAATTATTATCAGGTGAACGGAAAATTAAATGTCTAAGTGATAGGACATTACATAAGGTTTGTTATTTTTTTTCCCTTAACTTGCTCTTAGTGGAACCTTTATTAAACTGCTTTTTCAAGACTTTTTGTTGGAAGCTGTGCTAGGAAGACACTTCCCCATACAAAGCTGATACTTGATTTCACAAATGAAGTCAGTATTATCTTGATCAAACAGAGTCACTCCTCTGACAAGAAAAGCATCCTGTAGTGAATCAGGACATATGGAACAGACCCAATTCCACCGAAACTAAAATAAGCATGAAAAGGTCTCAAAAGAGGTAATTAAATGCTTCTCATGGCTCAGACCACATGCCTGGCCTATAAATGGTTAGACTGGAAAAACCTACTGCTTTACCTACGTTGCGAAAAGAAAAAAAAAACAAACCCCCAAACACCTCTCTAACATCCTTAATTAAAAGATAAGGAAATGTTCCTCCTAAACACTCAAACCTTGCACTTATCTATGACATTTCTGCTAAGGAGCTGAAAAAAGCAGATGAGAACTCTTATCTGCCCTGGCTCAGCCTGTGCCAGCTGGGGAACATAACCCAGTTGTCTGCTGGAAAGCTCCTGACCAGCCCGAGGCATCCAGCCTGGCGTGCTGGGCTGGGCTGCTCCCCCAAACCCGGCTCCTGCAGCCTCATCGCCTCTGCCTGAGCCTGCTGTCTGCCCTCCTGGCTGTTTCCAGGGTTGCAGGGAAATGTTAGACACCGAAAATCCTTCCATCACCCTTTATTTTCCACAGCTCTCCTGCGTGAAGGATACAGCTACGTATCGGAATCTGGATTTTGTGGGTAGCTTAGGAAATATCAACAGTGATTATTGAAAGAAAGGCTTGGGCATGTCTGGCCCTTCATGCCCATCCTGCAGCACGGCTTTCCAGAGGGGCTGATTAACCTTGTGATATAAACGCAGGTTCTCACAGGCAAATACTTAGTGGAGTGCGAATGACAGGATCTCAAGTACCAAATATAACCTGTGCATCACCACGGAGATGGGAACAGGTAGGCAATTTTTCTGACAAACTGTCTAAGATCTGCACTTTCCCAGTCAGCCTTCCTTTTATTTTCTGTCTCAGCTTCAGCAGACTCATCTTCTAATTTTTCCCTGATGATGCCCTTTTGCAGCATTTGTGCTTTCCCTGTGCTGGCAGCCGTCCCTTTATGGAGCTCTCTGTGCTCATTCACAAAAGTCAGCTGGGTAGAGAGGCCTCATTTCCTATTTTAGAGCACATTCCTGTTTTAATGCTTTTGGTGAGGCTTATGCTTTTATCCAGAATAAGACATCATTATTTTATGCCTTTTTTTTCCCAGTTATCCTTCATTTCCTTATTGAAAGGGAAAACCAAGCCCCAAGACTTTCTGTTGTCTTTAATATGTGATCATTTATCACCTCTTTCCAGGTGATTCTTTCCTTTTATAGACAGGGTATTTTGATATTTCATTCTTCTCAAGGAAAGAAGACTAAAGAAATAATATTACTGCATTTGGTGTACTTCCTTTTCCTTACCAGACAGTTGATTTCCTCCAAACTGACATGAATTCTTTTCAGTGCAGGTTGAAATTACAGAATCACAGAATCACAGAATCAGTAAGGTTGGAAAAGAACATAGAGATCATCAAGTCCAACCTATCACCTGTTACCTAATCTAATCTAGTCAAACCTGTTACCTAAACGGCGTCAGGGGAGATTTAGACTTGAAATTAATACTGAGTGCTATATTTTTTCCTTTTTTTGTTGGTTTTTTTTTTTTTATGATTCAGAGATTATTTTCTCCCTTGACTTCTCACTTACTGACTTTCCTGCTTTTGAAGTGTTCCATACAGGAGTTCCATAACACAATGCAGCACAAGAGTAAAGATGGAGCATCGTGTTTCTCCTCCAGGATGGCAAGGCCATGCCATGATGGAGCAGGATCCTGGGCTACAGGGCTGACCTCCTGTACTGGTTGCAGCATCAGTTGGAAGTGTTTTCAGGCACTGGGGACTGTGGCTGCAGTGGGGAGGATATAACAAAGGAACTGTAGCCAGAGGAAAGGCTGAGAGTGTCACACACAGTATCAGAGACCACTGACGTGAGGTTAACAGCAGAGAAAAAAACCCGTTAAAATATTGTATAAATGTATCTGTGTTACGGGGAAGAACAATAAAAATTTCGACAGGGGATCAAAACATGCTTGGCCATATGCAGGAAAATAAAAGTAACTTCCAAGAGGATTAGTGTTTCTATACAGAGTCACTGAAATCAATATCCTCAAAGCTCTTTGTTATCTCTGAAGTCCAAGTCTTCAAATTGGTTTGACACAGTTTGTCAGAGAGTAAAAAACCCTGGCCAACCAAAGGAACCCCAGACCCCTGAGCCCACTATTCAGAGGAGTTTGTCAGCACTTCACACAAACACTGCTTAAATGAGGTTCAGCAGTCTTGAGCTTTGCAATCTTTTTTTAAAAAATATGTCTTTATTGCACTTGAAATAAAAAGGAATTGGTACGTATGAAAATCAAAGTACTGCACGCCTCAAAAGATAACAGAAGTTTATTACACTATAAAGGCTTTCAGCATATGTGAATGCTTATTTTATCTGAACACATTAGCATAGTTATTAGTCATTTAAATGATTAAATTTCCCTCTCATCCACCTAATCTACATTATAAATGAATATACTAAAGAGTAACCCACTTTCTTGATAAAGAACCAACTTGGCACTCAGGAGACAGGATTTGTTTCTGGGCCTGACTTATGACCTCTGGGGTTGTCACAGGCTGGTCATTTTGCCTTGAAATGCGTTTCAGACTGACCAGTAATATTGATCTATCTGAACAAACACATCAATATCTAATCAATATCTATCAATATCCTATCAGTATTTTAAACTGTTTCACAGTGTTTCAGTTAATGATGTTTAATGAAAAGGAGGAAACTATCAGACTACCTGAAAGGGAGGTGTAGCCAGCTGGGGGTCGGTCTCTTCTCTCTGGCTACAAGTGATAGAACAAGAGGACACAGTCTTAAACTGCATCAGGGGAGATTTAGACTTGACATTAGAAGGAACTTTTTCACAGAGAGGGTGATCTCTCAGTGCAATGGGCTGCCCAAGGAGGTGGTGGAGTCACCGTTCCTGGAGGTGTTTAAGAAAAGGTTGGATGATGTACTTGGTGACATGACCTAGATATTAGGGTAGTGTGTTATAGGTAGGATGGTGTGTTGGTAGCAGGATGGCAACAGGTTAGGTAACAGGTTTGGCTAGGTTAGGTAATAGGTGATAGGTTGGACTTGATGATCTCTGTGGTCTTTTCCAACCTTACTGATTCTGTGATTCTGTGACTGTGGGTATTGGTGTGCTTTGGTATCCATTGAGTGACAGTAAATTACAAAATCACAGAATATTGTGAGTTGGAAGGGACCCACAAGGATCATCAAGTTCACCTCCTAAGTGAATGTCCATACAGGGGTTGACCCCACAACCCTGGTGCCATGAACATCATGTTTTATCTATCTGTGCCAATCTGAGGGTGATATCATATTTTTTTTCTTTTTATAACCAACTCCCCATTCCATCATCCAATTATCTGGACCATGTCAATAAGATCCTCATCCAAATTTTGTTAAACACCTCCAGGGATGGAGACTCCACCACCTCCCTGGACAGACCATTCCAATGAGAGATCACTCTCTCCGTGAAAAACCTCTTCCTGACATTCAGTCTAAACCTCCCCTGGCGTAGCTTAAGGCCATGTCCTCTTGTTCTGGTGTCGTCAGCCTGAGAGAAGTGATCCTCACCCACCTGACTGCAACCTCCCTAGGAGGGAATTAACCCAGTAGGTTTGAATGGAAATAAAATAAAAATTAGTTTTGAACTGTTCAAAATTTATTTGGTTATGCTCTTGAACAAAGACAATGTTCTGCTCCTCAGTCCTCTCTTACCTATCTCTTAAACATAGTGCCCTGCTGCTGTGGCAACCTGTGGGAGCCTGGAGGTGAGTCTGACTGCACAAAGGTAATGTGATTGTCCATTTCCCAGAAGTGATGGGATGGTCCCTAGATCTGCCTGCACTCCTCAAGAAGCTCATAAACCTTGGCCACGGACCGACAAAAAAGAACAGTGAAGAAAAAAGGAGTACTCAAGAGGCGCTTGAGTGGAGGGGCTGGTGCTGGGAGCTCTGCACACCCTTCCCAAAAGACCATGCCTGCTTATCACATGTCCCCACTAGGGTACCCCTTCATTTTGGTATTGGTTTTGCTGAACTTCAGAAAGTTGATTCTTAGTCTTTTTTTCGTGTTGTTTACCATTTGGGACTCATTTTTGTTATAGCCAAACCAAACCTGTGTTAGTATGTTCAACAGCAAACGAAGTCCTCTCAGACTTTGATATAAAGGGCTGAAAAAGGACAGTGGTAGTTTCCTTAGTAGGGTGGAGCTGGTACCATTAATTAGTTGAATTCCCCTGTGGGTCAATAGCATTGAGAATGAAAAAAAAAATCCTTCTGGGTGTAAGAATCACCTCTGATTTAGTCATATTTCCATGACGCCTTTCTCCGGTGAAGTAATGCTCCAGGACTTCTTCAGGCATTGAACAGAGATTTGTGTTTTACTGAGATAAAGCGGGATGTCATCTGTGAAAAGAGCAATTTATGTCCTTTGTCATGGATTGTGACGCCTAGAATCTCTGGAGACTTTCTGATAGCTATTGCTAGCGGTTCAGTGGACAGAGTAATCAGAGAAGGTGACAAAGGACACACTTGCCTTCTGCCTCTCTAAGGAAAAAGTCATTCAAATAAAGGAGTCTCCGAGAGTCATTCAAACAAATGAATGCACACCCTCTGGCTTTCTGCGGGCTTAATGAACCCTATTCACCAGAAGCACAGCCTTGTTGTCAAGCCTCTGTCTTTGGAGGCAGAAGGAGAATGCCAAAGGAAAGTCAGAGTTGTTTCCTCTGAAGGAGCGGAGAGACAATTTTCTGCCTTTGCCTGAGACTGTGGGAGCTGCACAATCCTGGGTGAACAGCAACCTAGTTAACTCTGCTGTCTCAGGCTTTACTGTTCTTCCTGGGATTCTGCTCTGATTTCGAACAAACATTTGCTTCTCTGCTGAAAAATGGGTTTCACGCAGTCCCGAAGCAATCGTGATTTTGGAAGCACCTGTTTGCTTCCTCCTCTGCCTTGTATTTGGCATGAGGGCAGCAATTTTGCGTGTGAAATTATTTCCAGAGCTGGCGAGTTCCAGAAGTGTCTAAATTGTTATGTGCATATGAAGCCATATCACAAAACCGTTTACTTTTGCTTGGTCGGTTGGGTTTTTTTAAGTTTATGTTCCCCTCCCTGGGTAAAAGACTGGGAAACAAAGCAACTACTCAGCTGCGGGCCCTGAGTTGCCCACAGTGCCTTTGATGTACAGCCCCCTTGCCTGTATGTGCAGTCATGTGCTCGTATAACTCTGTGAAAAATAAAAAGGAAAATGTTAAATTTCGTTAATACTTTTCACAATCATTTTTCAAGAGGAAGAGAGAAACCACCAGTCTATTGATAAATGTGGCCATTTAATAGTCAACTAGGATTATCCATTTATGTGAATAATAAAAATCTCTTCGGCAGATAGAGAAAGTAGGGTAAAACTTTATAATGGGGTATATATTCCCCAGCACAGATGATGACTGAAGGCCTTGGAGTTTGAAGAAATGTCAATTCATCAAAGTTTTGCCTTTTTTTTTCTTTTTTTTCTCTCCATTTTGGGCATTTCATGGAAATAATTGAGTTTTCTACTGTTGGAACGAGAGTCTGATACGTGCATGACTTAAAAAAAAAAAAAGAGAATATTAACTATCTCACCATTTAATATCTAGATAATTCTCTCCTATAAAATCCTCTGCAGCAAGTAATTTAAATTGGTACCCTATTTATGGCAGACAAAACTGCTCACTACCATCTGCTTAGTGGTTTTAATAGATGAAGTGTTAACTGCATGTTGCATAAAATTCATTGCGACTGGGTTAATTAAATGGCTGTGCTTCACTTCCTGCACTCTGGTAATAAGATGACAACCTCATCTGAATTTATTAACCCTTGCCACTTTCCGTACTGTTATCACCCATTCAACTAGCTTTGGTCAACAATAACGAAATAAATCACAATAACAGGAGACGTAACCATATTGGCTAACAAAATAGGTATTGATTAGCATCTCCTAAAGCAAATATGTCAATCCAGTCTGATTTTATTTTTGCAAAGGCCATCAGGATCTGCTGGACTATTAGTAAGTAATGTGAGGAAATGATGATGCAGTAGGTTATCGGAAAAAAAAAAATCTTTGGGATTGGAATTCACCCCAATTCCAATCTTTGGTCCTAAACAGCCTAAGTGACGGCTGCACCATGGGAGCTGGAGAGCCTTTAAGTCTTCAGTTCAGGTTTAACCTTAAACACCCTTCTGCTGCAAAGGCCCTTACAGAGGGCTCAGAGCCAAGCCTCTTAGTGTCTCTCCAGTCAGAGGCATCTCTGTCTTCTCCAAAGAGGGAGTTTGGGATAAAATGGCTCCATCTGCGTCCATGCCCCAGCCAGCCCAGCACTGGTGACAACAGATGCAGACACTTCTTAGCTACAGCCATGGCAACAGAAACTAATCACAGGTGGAACTTGGCTGTGGATGGCGAGGAAGGAGCTGACAGAGGCATCTCCTGGTGCCAGGTCCTGGATCCAGCCTCTTCTGCACTGGAGGTGTTTAAGAGTAGGCTGGATGAAGCAATTAGTGCCATGGTTTAGACAATGGGTTGGTGTTGGGTTACAGGTTGGACTCCATGATCTCCAAGGTCTCTTCCAACCTTGCAAATACTGTGATACTGTGATACTTACCCTCTTCAGGCATTTAGAAAAATTGGAATGATTTTAGGCAAGTACACACAAAGCACTCTTGTTGGCTCTTCTGAGATTTGCCAGGAGGCATCAACACTGTGCACCAAAGCCACAGTCACTCATCCCCCTCTTGCCCTTCAGATATAGGCATTGAAGATTTCTTCCCACTTGTTACCACTGATCACACGGTTGTACATGACTGTAGGTTTTCCTCTCCGGCTTATCACCTGGCTACTGCTTCTGGAAACAGCTCCTTTGTCATGATCATTCCCCCAGGTATAAGCATCCTCCAGACACTGTCTCTGAGGGTGTTTTCATGTGATCTAGTGAGGGAAATCATGTGGCTACCACCTTCTATGTGTCAAAGTGTGGGATGTGATCCAGCCCTGGTTCAGAAGTTCAGCTGCACTGAAGTGGTTCAACCTGTCTTGTGTGTTTTTACACCAGCATTGGGCTTCGCCTTCCAGTAAAGTAGATATGATTTGTTTTTTAAATACAACATGGAAGTTTTCACTTATACTGAGGGTTGTAGTTAGAAATAAGTTCATAGAATAAATCAGAATTGATTACTGTAAACAAGAGAAAAAGATACCTTTCTCAAATTATTCCAGTAGTCAAGAGGCTCCCAAACGTCTACCTTCCTGCCCCCATACTCAGCTCCCAGACTTCAACCCTGAAGCACAAGAGCAGAATCAAAACAACTTGCCCCGTACGGTCTCACCTGTGCTGGGGACCAGGAGAGGAGTGAATCAACTGATTCGTTTCCCAGATGCTGCAAGCCCAAGCCTGATGTCAGCAGGCAGTTCAAGCAGCTTCACCAAAGAGTCCCTAATTCTGGCCAGATTGGGCTGCATTCAGTTCTCAGGACAGACTGGAAGAGGAGCTGTGACAAAGCTGCAGCAGGCAAGGGGCAGGATGTCTGGCATACCTGGAATTTATTGAAACTCTTACTGCACCTGTGACCAGGAATGGAGATGACTTATTTATCCACTGGATACTATCTCTAAATTTTCAGAATTCCAAACGTTTTTTTTCCCCCTGATTATTCTTATCATTGAATAGGTTATTCAAAAGTACTGAATGAAAGCCTATTTATCAATCTTCTCCTTTCAGCATTCATTTAGACTTCAACTTTTCCCAAATTACCCTTAGAGACCCGAAGTTCCCTTAAAGTATTTGTTGCAATAAATGTTGTTTTATTTTGCATTCTGCTTGAAGAAACTCATATCTTGTACAAGGACGTAACATTTCAGGTAAGTGCTAATCATGTGCTTTAAAGAACTCAGTATAAAACCACTGTAGCTCCCAGAAACACGTTTCCCTCATGAGTCTGCCTACAGAGAGTCACTGTACACAGCACTCAAACCGTTGGCCAAGTGCACCATGTTCTCATGCAAAATGGGTTAGACAGATGGTGTCATGCTAACCTAGATTTAACCTTAGAGGTTGAAATTCAGCTCTTGGTGGAATGCACACACAGGAGTTGAACCTGCTCTAAGCCCTGTTCCAAAAGCCTGTGTAAGAAATGGCCTCTGTGGGGTTTGTGTGGTTCTCCTGCATGAGAAGTGGACAGTGTTCACCGTGATTGTTTCCTCATACAATCGTGAAGCACAGACAGAATGTCCCATTTGACTCCTCTGTGGGTGCTCGTTGTTGATTACAGCTGATAACACACACCTTCCCCAGTTAAACATTAACATCTCGGCACATTTTCAAAACAAAGCATTGAAATATTTTCTATCTTAGAGGCAACCACTGGAGTACAACCTCACATCTTCACCGGAGTGTGGATGAGGGGCTTCTTTTACTGTTCCACACCCCAAACAGTTAAACTGCAATACCTCATAATTATTTTTGTTCTTTCTCAGACCAGACACAATATTCTAGATGATCCATGTTTTTTGCATCTCCCAACAGTGCTGGCAAGTTCCATACAGCAGGATGAAAGTTTTTAGTGTAAAGAAAGCAGGAAATGAGATGCTCACTCTGAATCCAGGAGCTTGACCTTGAGTGTTCCTCTCTAGAAACTCCAGACATGAGATGTGAACTGATACAGGAGCACGTGGAAGCTGGATGTACCCTGGCAATGTCATGATCCTGGAATTTCATGTCCTGGAGATCACGGAGCACTTACCAAACCCTCCCCTTTGTGGCTTCATGTCTGCAGGAGGGTACCCAGGGCAGGGATGTTATGAGCATGGCCAGGCCCTCTGGTTGGGTGAGTGGAGGGCAGCTTTGCCCTTTGCCATGCTGCACATTTGCCACAGAGACACCAAACTGAGTGAACAAAACAGTCTTACTTCAGATAGGAAGGAGTAAGTAAGGATTTTATATCTTTGGAGTGTGAACAGTGATCAGTGCATTCACCAAAACCTCAGGAGACTGGTTTGAGTCCCTGGTCTGCACCAGGCTGGGAGAAAACACGCACACAAAATTCCCTTTAAATATTCATCTGCCCACAAGCTCTGGGTAAATTGCAACACCAGGGTCCCATGAACCTGATGGTAAAGCAGATGGTAAGAAAATGAAACTGAGAGACATCTAAACTTGTTAAAAATGAGTGATGTGGAGAAACCAGCCAGCCCGCCAGCCCCAGTGCCTGCCCTCTGCAGAGATGCAGCAGCGCTCAGCTGTACAAAGCCCTCTTGGTGTGGAGGGTAAAATCTCAGGAAATGTACACACAGATCTGGTGAAAGATCAGTGTGACTACCAGTGAGCCAAAGCAGAAGCAAGTTTTGGCCAGAACATTGACCTAGAACTCATCTCTGTGACATTCTCTAGTTAAAGAAAATAGAACAGCTTTAGGCACCACCTTCCCCTGGCCCACTGTGCTTTTAGGTGGATCATTCCTGCTTGTTTTTCAGGTCAGCTGGTTGCTCTTGTAGCTACAACAAACTCTGCCCAGCTCTTCTGTGCTGCCTCAGAATCTTGTCAGTGCTGAGGGTCCCTCCTAGCAGCAGCCTTCTCTCCCACCAGCCCTGATCTTCTCTTTCTACTTAACACAAGAAGGAGTGTTCAGCACCTCCGTGAAGCACAAAATAACACAGCCTTAACTCCAGAATGACCACAGCTTCTTCAGAAGATTGTCGTAACAGCCCTTCACGTGGCAAGGAGACAGGTAATCTGGCAGCTGAAGCCCTGTGCCAATAATTAAGTGCTGATGAAAAGGATGGCATATGAAAATAAAACGTGCCAGAGCAATTACTGTCACTGCTGTTTGTTTTAGTCTGTGCTTCCTGTGGAAAACAAATTTTTAACTCTTCCAACACTATGAAAACTAGAACCCTAGGGAATTGCCATTCACACCTACCACACGTGGTATTGCTCTGTCCTCTTACAGCTCAAATGCTGTGATGGGTTTACAGCTCCCTGGGGATAATTTAGGAACGCTGCATATGGGCATGGTTAATATGATGCTTAATGTATCAATATATTGGATTTAGTAGAAGATTTTCTGGATTAAAAAACAACAAACAAGAGGTACTTAAAATTTTGGAAGACAGTGATGTAGTGA
>WEKX01004634.1:175726-215967 GCA_013390025.1 Pitta sordida
GTAAACATGCAATTTTTTTTTTTTCTTCACATTCTAAAACTATGGCAGTTTAGGCCATATTGTGCTGCCTGCATTTAATCTGTAATGCAGTGTGTCTCAAACGTTTCAATCCCGTATTAATAGGTGGCATTACACATAACACCTATATAGCAGCAAAGCTAATACAGCTTGTGATTAAAAATGTTTAAAAATAGCTAATAAATCAGATTATCTTGAGGTATTATTTCTTGCAAGTCAAAATGGAGAGCAAAAAATCAACCCTAATTTTTAGTTTATGTATACACTGAAAATAGCAACAACAATAAAAATAAGCTTTTTGTAGCAGACATATTCCATCTTCACTATTTTGCTACCTTTGGTAAATTACTGGGGCAGATCTTGAAGTTAAAAACCCATGTTTAGAAATAAGTGCACGCTTCACCCACTAAATATAGCAGCAGACTGTGTGCCCCTACGCAAAAACATTCTCATATCTAGTTTTAACTTTACATATAAAAATAACTTGGAGAAAATACAAAAAAACATTTTATTTTAACATGAAAATATCACAAAAATTAGTAAGCCTGAGATGTAGGGTTTTGGTGAAAAACAAGAGGCTTGTAGTGTTTTGGCTGCTGATAAAGATGCATGTATTGATAGCTGGGGTGAAAAGCAGAAGAATGCACTTATTTCTTCTGCATGTCAGTATCTTCAAACACAGTAAGCCACATGCACCCTTCTCTCCTATGTAGATGCTGGTTCACCATGTTTTAATTCCAGCGGAAGTGGATCTGACGCGGGCGGTCAGCCCCCTCCTTTACCAATGGCTTATGGAACTCACGTCCTGCACGAGAGTGGATATTTGCCCAACAAAACTCACAGTAATACTGCAGGCAAGTGACATTGGCACAAAAGAAAGGAGCAAACTTCCCACCGCACCGCGCACCCTGGCACTCGTCGCACATCTGGTCATCCAACACGTATGGCTTTACCTCCACCTGTTGGAGCGAAACAGCAACAATTCCCGTTAGTAACTGTTTCTACTTGAAGTTGTATGAGGGCATTCATCTTTCTCTGGTTTAAAAAAACCCAAACACACACAAGAAACCAAACCAGAAGTCTGAAATCAGCAGAGAAAGTTCAGACTTGATATTAGGAAAATGTTTTTTACTGAAAGAGTGATCCAGATGTGGAATGGGTTGCCCACAGAGGTGGTTGAGTCGCCAACCCTGGAGGTGTTTAAGGGGAGGCTGGATGAGGTGTTGAGTGATATGATCTAGATGTAGATGATAGTTTTCACTGCAAATGGTAATATAGATGCATGTAGAGAAAAAAAAACCAAACCAGACCAAAGGTCTCCCAACTACTCTCATCAACTCCCAAATGCACTTCAACACGATATCCAATTCTCTACTGTTCAGCAAAAAAATAACTGAAAGTATGAGACTGAAACACTTTAATGTAGAACCTTTTAAAAAATATAAATCACAGAATCACAGAATTAGTAAGGTTGGAAAAGACCATAGAGGTCATCAAGTCCAACCTATCACCTATTACCTAACCTAGCCAAACCTGTTGCCATCCTGCAACCAACACACCATCCTACCTATAACACACTACCCTAATATCTAGGTCATGTCTCTGCATGTACACTTCTGCATGCAAATCAGAAGTACTTTCTTCAAGCCGTAATTCAGATGTTTTAGCAGAGCTGTTCTCTGTAGATTCACTCCCTGTTTTCAGTATGTGGTCAAATTTGGACCTATCAATTTTGATAAGCTATTTGTGGCTTTGAGTCGTACAGAAATTTGTATTCCATGTATTTCTGGAAAGATCTTTTAAAAGGCCACTTTGCAAGTCTACAGACTGCTTACAAACACCTGTCTTATACTGCTTGGCTCTCCCAAACTCATCTATCTGACTGCCAGAGTGGAAAAGTGGCCGGAGTCCAGTGGTAAATTCTCGTTGTATCTTTGCATAACTGAACTGTTACAGACTGTGATCAGACAGGAAGAAGGACTTCAAAATAAAACACAAAATGAGTTGACTCCATCATCAAGGAATGTATTGTTTTATTCCACATTTTCCTCACTGCTGCAAAAGATCTTTTTCCTTAGATACTAATTCCTAAGTAGAATGCTACATATAGACATCAACTGTATGTTCTATACTCAAGACAGAACATGTTTGAAATATTAAGAACTTTAAAACGCGACCTTTTCCGTTGTATCTCCAGAGGGAAAGATTTACACACACAACTTCCCACCCTGAAGTCTGACAGCCAAATAGTCATCATGTTCTTAGCTTCAGAAATAGAGGCCATACCAGAAATGTCAGACAGAGTGTGCTTCTTCCAGTAATCTATATTCAGTAAAAGCTCTGCTTCTTATTTCTCTACAACGACCTGCCTTGTCACAAATTACACTCAAACTTTCCAATAAACAGGTGCCTCATGCAGTAACTGTGTTTGTGGTTCAGAATTACTGAAAGAATATTTCAAGCTTCAGTGCACTAATGCACTGAGATTGGTATGAAGATGACTTGGAATATATTAGAGAAACACTTTGAGAAATGCAAGTATTACATGAAGTGGATGAAGACTGTTGGCACATGAAAGTTAACTATTTTAAGGAATTGCTTGGAGCTTCATAGAAATATTTAGAGCTGAGCTTTCATATATGATAAAACAGGATGAGGAGCACGTCTGTTAGAGAAACTAAATTTATCTAGAAATCAAAAGAAGTGGAGAGAAGCTACAGAGTTGTTAGGCAAGGAAGAACTTAAGATCACAGACAATGTCTGCCAAGTGACTGTGACGTTAAGATTACTTCTCAGTAGCACAAATAACCAGGTGGTAATTAATATATATGTAATTATATAAAGTCTGACCCTATGTTAATTAAAGATGATTGAATAAATAAAAATTAAAACCCCTCGCAAATTAACAAAGAAGTTCATAAACCCTCCCCATTACGGGGTTTAAATATACTGTATTTATTAAAATACTTAAAATTTGTCATTGCTGTGTTCTGCAAGGGAGACACCTCAAGAGCAGCATATAAGCAAATTAAAAAAAAATGAGGACACAAATAAAAATGCAGAAATTCCAGATTTAAGAGAACACTTGAGTCAAAAGATTAATTTTGAAGTATGTATTACAAAAGAACTAAAAAAAGGGCACAAATTATATCAAAAAAAGAAACTGACAATTCAGATATTTAAACACAAGGCCTAGAACTTCCTTCTCTCTTCCTCTGCCAAACTCTCCAGCCCATGAACAGCTACCTACAGATGCTAACTGTACTTGGTGGGTTTTGTTTTGGCTTCTTTTGGCAATAGTGATTGAAGAAATCATTTGAGCACTGTTTTTATAAACGCAGTCTCAATGGATGTTAGTCAAATGACGTACTTCTCCTATCTAGTATTTGGGGTAGATTTTATTGGTTGGTTTTGGTTTTTTTTCTCCTGTCCAAGCTCCAAGAGGCCTGCAGTCTATCCCCTCATGACACCTTAAGAACTGCAGCGTTAAACCACATATTAACAAGATACATCCCTTTCACTGCAAACAGCAAGCACTGCTATTTCAGACGCCTGTTCAACATCCACAGAGTCCTTAAGATCTCTGCTGACCTACCAAAAAAGACCTAAATCAACCAAAAAAACACATGTGGAAGTGTAGCCTTCAAAGTCAGGTTCATGCCTTCCTTAAGAGATGGCACTGCCAATCCGCCTATACCTCTCTACTGGAAAGGACACTCCCAAGGGAAGAGGAAGATCAAGACAGAAGTGTTCCCTAGTTTACAAGTTCAAGTTCATGTCTTCCACTTTTGAGGGAGATCTGCATTTTATAGAAGGAGATGTGGATTCTGGTCCTTATTCCCCCTTTTTTTTTCCAAATACTCAAATGCAAGAACATCAGTTGTATTTCCCCTCACAGAGCCAGATATTAAGGCCATTTTTAAAGCTATTAGTCAACGTCAGCTGCAAGTCACAAGAACAGCAAAATGGAGCCATCACATCTTAATGTGAAGGTGGGTTCACTCCCACATCCAGACCCACTCATCCTCTGGGAAGGACCATGTTTGGGTACTTCAGCTCACAAGGCAAGCAGTATTTGAGATGTATGTAAAAGCTTTATTACTCTCCCTATTTTAAACGAACTAAGCCCATGCTGTCTCCCTAGAGCAGACTTCTGTTAGCTGTACTACTTTCTTTTTCCCATGTCTTTGATCTGTAGAGGAGCCTGGACCTTGAACTACTTTACTTACTCAACCCTTTCTCCTGCAAGACCTTATTTTTACTTTTTTTTAAGAACACCTATTAATGCCAGACTACCTCTGCAGCTCTTGACATCAAAACTACTGACCCTTAAAACTGACATAATTTAGATGCCAATTTTCTTTGGAACTCTTATACTTCTAATTAGGAGTAATGAAGTTGACTAATCATCTTAATGTAAGTTAGTTGTGCTTTAGCTGGCAACAAGCAAACCAGAATTTCCGTAGCAAACAGAAATGTGCACGGGTAAACACTAAGAATACTCTCAAAAAACTAAGACATTTTGTATTTTAGGTGCTGAGCTTGATCAACTTTCTAAGCACTGACAGTTATGGCTGAAATTAAGGACAGCTGTAAATATAAAGTTAATCTGAAACCAATAAATACTACAGTTTCCTATAAATGACTGAGGAATTACCACAGTATTTGGTTTCATTAGAATAAAAGAGAGAAAGATATTTTCATGTCCTTTGCCCATCCACAACCAAACCAGGAACTCCAGAATGGGAGGAACATATGGTCCAACATATGTCAAAGGAACAAACTGCTACTCTGTGGAAAGCATGTTGTTTGTTTGGAGGCATTCACACCATACTCTTTAAAGTAGTGGAGTTACATGAATGCTAAAAGTGATGATGAAATCCAATCACATGCAATGTTACCACACTCCGAGAAGTTTCTCTATAGGTCATAACTCTCTTTTTTAAAAATTTATTTCTGTGTAACTTACTCGTTTATCAATATCGCCATGCTGAAGTTGAACAAACCGAGCACTGATGGCAGCAATGTAGCTCTGCTGATTGGAAAAAGCAACACGTCCAGCACCTTTTGGGTATTTCAGCTCAGGGTCAGTATCAATTCCTGCGTAACAAACTCCACCGTAGAGACGGTCCATGATCATGGCCAATTCCACTATTAAAAAAATGGAAGAGTGTTCATGTAAACTGTTCTCACAGGACAAACTTAATATGCTTATGTTTAAAAAACCAGAAAAGTTAATTGCAGTTATTAATTTTGCAACAGTCAATATACAAGTAATAACAAGATTAAAAAAAGCTGTTAAATACTCAGCAGACAGATCTTTCACACTGTGGGTATATCCACCCAAGGATCAACAGATTTTTAAGTCCTTGATAACCTGGAACTGGAATTCCAGGGCAGTTGTCCTCAGGGGATTACAGCAAAAGACTTTTTGGGCAGGCATAGAATGGAAGTTGTATAAAATAGATCCTCATGCCACAAATTCCTTGGTACGTGTTCTCTGGCTGCTCTAATGATCTATGTCCTACTTGAATTTAAAGATGTTGTTAGCATCTTTTCAACAGCCAACAGACCTTGATTAGCTCTACAATGCTACAGTTACTGCAGATACTGAAGTTCAGAGAAATAAAAATGTTAAATTTTACAGATTAAGTACTTTGGCAATCCTCTGATTGCCGCATTAAACTGAATTCAGTTCTGCAGTTCATTCAGGTGGAAAACGCTGTTTTTTCAGAATTAGTGTCCTCTGTATTAGAGTATAATGGTGTCAGCAGTAATTGATATTCAATAGTTGTTTGAAGAGCCTCCTAAAGTTTTACTGCTTTTGTGAAGTCATTATTCGTATTTCACAATGCCATAAAAGCTTCATTTTCACACACACAGGGCATTTGAAAGCTAAGCATAAGAATGCATCCATTAAATTTATCACAGATATTCAGCACAGTGCTGGACTGAATTTAAAGAAAAATTAATCTGCAGTTGGAACATACTGTGTTTATGCTCATTTACAGAGCTTACAGTCAAAAGCTGAGTCTTAAAAGTAAAATTACAGAAAAGCTTGAGTATTGCAGGTCCAAGATAGAAAAAATTTAAGATCCTTTATATCCCAAATTTGTACTATTGCTTCTTGGTTTTCCTACGTCTTCCATCTAAAAGCTCACCCTTCTCTAAGAATAAAGTTCATTACAAACTATGCAAGTCCAGAAGTCATTCTAATAAAAAATGAGATTGGAGCCATTATATGTTATGCTCCTACTCCCAACATCCTACTAAGTAGAAAGCCACCTGAACATTGTAAAAGGGTACAGCAGGCAATCTCAAAATACAGACTGGCTAGGTTGTAGATTAACCATTTTACTGCTACAGAAACATCTATTTTTTCCCTTTATGCCTCCAGCAAGAGTCTAGAAAGAGTCCTGCAATCTCATATAGTGTTGTGCCACACAGATTGTGCCAGCTCTCTGAATTGCTTCTTTTTTTCCTCTACTCCTACTCATTCAAGTACTCCATCACCTGTGTTTTTTAGTGTAACAACAGTAACTGCAGCCTGACAGCAGCAGAACAGTTACTCATGTACAATGACAAGCAGGTACAAATACAGCTCCACAAAGTCACGGTGCAGGGCAGAGATGGTTTTGTAGCATTATTTTAAAAAACAAGATCTTTGCTTTACGTCTTTTGTGACATAGTTTACACTACAGTTTTGCTAATATGATCAAAATCTTTTCTACAGTTATGGACAGGTAACAGTTTCCAGTAAATCTCAACGATGAACCGTAATTTATGGCCAACGGAGAGAGTAGACGTCTATGGCTAGACGAAAAGAGTAAAGAAATGTAAGAACACACAAAGACTGTACTGTGGTTGTAACTATTGTGACAGTGTTCTATTTGTGTATGTATGTACCTATACGTATCCATATACAGTGATTGCTTGGAATTCACTGGAGGTTGGGTCTGGGCAGGTCCCGCGAGTTATGAAATCTGTGAAGATACCGAACCCATGAATATTCAACTACTCCCCGCCTGTAGCCACAGCACCCTCCACTGATAAGGTCTATGCGTGGTTCAAATTATTTCCAATAATTTCCTACTTTTAAAAATTGCCAGAGATGATACTTACCAGCTCTCAATGGTCGAGGGACTCCTCCAACAAAAATTGTTTTTCGAGGATCGAGCGGCTGCGAACCATCCATTACAAAGTCACTATCACTTAGATTCCAGGGACGTATCTGAACCTATTAAATCAGGAAAGAAAACAATATCCTATACAAAGTTTCACTATAACATGGATATATGTTCATCAGCCTATACAAACTGTCAAACAGTTTAATCTCATTAGTTTAGCACATCTAGGTGCTCTGTTTTAACTCTACTAATCCAAAACACTATAATTTTAAAATAATCCACGTGTTCCAGATGTTGAGCTCTGCCAACAGTAGTTTGCTTTTGATCATTGTCATCCTCATAATTTCCAATGTAGCTTTAGACAGATGGCAGCTCTGGCCTGCGGGCCATCGACTGTGCACTCACTGGCTTGTCCTTGATAGTAGGGCTGGAAACGCACAGATAGAGCTTTCCGTCTTCTTCAATGCAGGCGTCAATCAGGGCCTGAACTGAACTCTCTTCTTGGAACAGGAGGAATGCATAACCTGGAAAAAAGCCAAACCAACTGATATTTTTTTCTCTTATCTTTATTCTACGTAATCGTCTTTGTCAGTTACTTTTCCATACAAAAGTAAAAGAATTACAAGAAAACTGATCCTGTATCAGTCATCTTCTTTAACTATGTACTGCCTTGCAACAATTAAACAGAATTTCTATATGTAAGTAATTGTCAGAAGAGACTAATGATGAAATAAAAGCAAATATGTCTGCTCTATCATGTACTGGAAGTGTAGGCTGAACATCACTCACTGGCTGCAATGAACATTATACAATGAAAATCCGACTTGGCACAAAGGACTAATCTCTATTCTAGAGATTAGATCCAAGTACTTTATTACATAAGTGACCCAGCAAACCTTCCAAATACTACAGAGATAGGAATTAAAATGCTTATTTAATGCTACAGTAAAAAACAAACAGACAAATGAAGAACCTCAAACGTTAGAATACTTTAACAGTTACAGTATCGTATATACTAAATATCTTAATTTACAAATACTCAATAGCACAATTAGGACCATAAATTACATCTCTTTCTGATATTATTACCAAGTATGGAATTACACAAAGTTTTGTTTTATTACTTGGATGGAAAAGGAAATGCTGAAGCTCTAGAGTGGTTTCGGGAAAGAGAACATGGGTAAAGGACCAAGCCTTTTGGAAATGATGCTGTATTTCTGAGAGAACCTAGTTAACCACCATTTCTTATTGCAAACAGACACTGTTTACAATGGGCCTGATAAAGGTCACCAAAGTAAAGATGGTAGGGTGCATCTCAAAGACTATTAAAGAGTCAGTGCACTACCAACGTAAGATTTGAGAAATAAATGCAAAATAGATTTTGAACATATGGGAACAAAAGGAGGATTTAAAGAAAAAGCTGTAAGGTCTATACTGGTCTTTCTAATGACTTGTACCTCATTTCTTACCCCTCATACCACAGTCCCATCACAATTACATATAAAGGACACATGACAGGGTTTTAAATATTCTATATTTTTATGTATATTATATTTTTATCTTCTTTAGTTTCTTTATTTGGGCTTGGGCTGAAGAATTTTTTGTGAGACCTATTCTTCATCGCATAACAATACTTTTTTTAGTGATAACCTGTTTAGCTTAATTAATAATTATTTAGATCCAAAATCCATTTTAAGGAGGTATTTGTAACTATTTATCTTAGAATTTAAAATCCACATATTACCCATGCAAAACTCACTCACTGAACAAGTGCACGTGCAGAATGGCATGGGTGAGATCAGACCTGTGTGACCATCTTTACTTGGGCGGAAGCCAGGCACATACCTTCCTTTTTTAATGAAGAGCTCAGTACAAGAATGATGGGAGTGCAAAAACTTGATTGATCAAAGTGTGTGTTAATTGCACATGATACTGACTAAGGGATCAGACATACAAAATAAGATTTTGCCAGATACTGATGTTCCATCAGTTCTTATCCTAATGTAAATCAAGGATACTGCCACATAGCTCCTGATACATGAGGCTGGTCAGCATCTTCCTATGATCTGCCCCCCTCTATGGTTGCAGCTTAATATGCTTGAAAATTCAAGCAAAAGAATTCGATCAGGAATGATTAGGATTACTACAGATTTCACAGAATATTCTGAGTTGGAAGGCATTCACATGAATCATTGAGTCCAACTCTTAAAAGAATGGCCCACACAGGGATTGAACCCACAACTGTGGTATTATGAGCACCCATCTCTAACCATTTGAGCTAATCTCAGGGTCACTACATACCACCACACCTGAAATAAAAAGGAAAGCAATATAAAAAACGCATTTTAATACTGCTTTCTCAACCTCATCTGCAAAACAATTATTCATGTCTGGGTTTAGCCCATTTAATTTAAAACCTCAGACAGGTTTGTGTCATGAACTCAGCTGTACTACTTCTTCTCTGAAGAGTATAGCTTGTACGATCAAACTAGCCTGTCTGTGGTTTTTCTCCACAGCTCTAGACCATCAATGACTTACAATACACTTTATCGTGCACCCTGAGTATTGTCTGGAGGAAAATAACGACTCATCATGTTTAAAAAAAATGGCCTGAGAAGAAAATTTTCTCAGGTTCCACAAACAGCCCGGATTTACAGGCAAAGGCCAATGGTCGGAGGTTCAACAAGGCCAAGTGCCGGTCACTGCACTTGGGTCAGAACATCCACACCCAGTGCTACAGGCTGGGGAGCTGCCCATTGGAAAAGGACCTGGGGGGGTTGTTTGACAGCCAGCTAAACATGAGCCAGCATGTGCCCAGGTGGCTAAGAGAGCCAGTGGCAACCTGATTTGTATCAAAAATAATGTGGCCAGCAGGACCAGGGCAGGGATTGTCCCTCTGTACCTGACACTGGTGAGGTCAAACCACAAGTCCTGTGTTCAGTTCTGGGCCCTTCACAACAAGGAAGATATTGAAGTGCTGGAATGTGTCAAGAGAAGAGCAATGGAGCTGGTAAAGGGTCTGGAGCATAAGTCTGATATGACAATCAACTGAGAGAACTGGAGATGTTTAGCCTGGAGAAAAGGAGGCTCAGGGGGGATCTTACTGCTCTCTACAATGACCTTACAGGTGATTGTAATGAGGAGGGAGATTTGTCCCTTCTTCTAGGCAATAAATTGTAAGAGAAGAGGAAACACCCTCAAGTTGTGCCAGGGGAGGTTTAGGTAGGGCATTAGGAAAAATTTCTTCACTGAAAGGGTGGACAAGCATTGGAACATGCTGCTCAGGGAAGCGATGGAATCACTGTCCCTGGAAGTATTTAAAATACAGAGTGTGCCCAGAAGTTGCAGGGGGAGGGGTCTGGGCAGCTCCCACACGTTATGCAATCTGTGAAGATACCAAACCCATGAATACTCAGGTACCCCCCTCCCCAGCCACAGCATCCTCCACTAATTATGTCTGGAGGGCAGTCCTGGGAGCGTGGCTCGCACTGTAGCACCTCACTGAGGTGGAGGAAGCACCTTTTGGGGCCTCGCAGCCATGGAATCCAGAGACCGGGACGTTATGTGCACATGTGCGGTCACACAACTCAATGAAAATCCAACCATGACTACTTGAATACACGGGGTTTCTCTGTACATGTAGTGTGGTGTTTAGGCACACGGTTCAGTGGTGGACTTGACTGTTGCATTAGTGGTTGGACTTGATCTCAGAGGTTTTTTCCAACCCTGATCTTTTCATAGCCATATAGAGACAATCCCTTCCAAAGAACCCTAGACTTGCACAGCCTGCACACAAGCTACTCTCCATCACTTGCCTAATTACACATCAGCCAAAGGCCTCTCTGAAGAACACCAGTTATGCAGGACACCACTCTATATACGTTAGCAAGAAGGTGCTCGCAAAGGCAAACTACACTCTTATCTCTAGCATCTCATTTAGAATTCATCAATTAGGGCTATTCTTGTTCTTACAGCTACCACATGCCAAAACCTGCGAGCCCAAAATATTATTTTTACTCATTCCTGCTTTTATTGGATTTTTTTTTTCACCTCAACATCCATAACTGATGAACTATTGCGAAGTTTAATATCTGCAAAGCCAGTACAGTGGTACGAACCACATGAGTGATGAAGAAGTGCCTACTTATTGGGAACTACAATTACCATGTTTCATAGAAAGTACATGTCACAGTGTAACATGCTGGGGAAGCAGGGTGAAGAGTACGAGGTGGGTTGTTTTGGGTAACACAGTCATTTAACTCGAAGAGCTTCACATGCAATAGCTATGCAAGCCTGCTTACAATGTATAAGCAAAGCTACTCCAATAGTAGCGGCTCAGGTATTACATACCAAGAAAAAAAAAATTGTATGTTTTGCTCATATTTCACACAATGAAAAGTATTAGATGCTGCTGCTCCAGGATGGGAGGCGAGGGACCTGCTATGGGTGCTCTAGGGAAATGTAAACACAGCGTGCTGGCTCTCCTGCCAGCTCCCGGCTCCACACCACGCCACAGCCCTAGAGAACTGCCTGTTGCACTAGCAATACCAGGGAGCCAGCACTACGTTGGGGCAGCCCATCTTAATGGGCCGTTGACACAACCCTAAGCTGAAACAGTTTTCAGCACTGTGCCTCCATCCGCTCCCGGGGCTTGAGGGGAAAACCTCCCACTGCTTCCAGCACAAATGGGCATTCCCTGATGGCTTCATCCCCTCCTGGGAAAGGTTGAGGGGTGGTTGCGGGCAGGGCTGGTCTCAGTGGGGGCTCGGGAAGTGCAGTTGCCAGGCCCCCACTCCTCCTTCGTGCCTACAGAGTTGAGTGGCTCAGTGGCCTGCATAGCCATGCCCAGGGCCACGCTGGAGCCATACTCACCCTTGCCCAGGCCCCAGCCTGCAACCCCTGACTCCTGCAGCAGCCGCCTGCCCACCTCGCGGGAGTGTGGCCATGTCAAGCAGCACCCAGGCAACTGACGCAAGCCAGTATTTCCTCGGTGTGGCTCTGCCCCTTGGTCATGTTTGATCACATTTGAGTTAAGTTTAAAGACAGCTTCCAGCCGGGAAGGCATGCCTTAAGTCTCCTGAGGTGGTGTAAGGCAGTGGGTGGTCCCAGAAATGCCATCCCACCCTCAGGAACTGAGGGGCCATGGCTACAGGTGGATCTATGCAATTCACTGGGTTTGCACCCCCTCTAAGGACCCATTCACCCATGAAAACTGGGGGCTGACTACAAAACTAGACTAAGAAATTATGTACTTTTTAATGCATTTAGTCAGCCCTGGAAACAGTCCATCTAGTAATTTTGAAGAGTTCTGTACTATCAAATTTAACCTTTGTGGGGTTTTATTTGACATTATTACAAAAAGAACAAATAAAAAGCAAAGCCTTCTTGAGTGGATTCACGCTAACATGATTTTCTGAGAAAGGAAAAAAATTTTATTTCACAGTAATATGTAAATTTACCAGCAGGAGAAAGGACACTCCTGCTACAGATAGTCTGTGTAGAAATCAGAGATCAACTTTAAATTCTATCAACCTCCAGCTAACTCCCATCACTGTTGGCTCAGAGGAGTCGTCAAGAAAATCAGCGCAAGCCAGCATGGCACTGTCCATGCTGGTCACCTCAGCAATATTTTGGTTTTGGGTTGTCTGTCCTGACAGACTCTCCCCCAGAGGAAACTAAATGGTCTCACAGCAATGCAATTCTTGCCTAGAGAATGACAGACTTTAGCTTAAATCAGAAAGAATTCCTGCAAACTGCAGGTTCATATAGACAATGGATCTACATATGATGATGTCAAGAGTTCAAATTTTGTGAAGGACACATTTCACCTATTCCTCCTTAGAGATCTTGTTAACACCTGAATTAAATCATTAAAACAAATCTTTCGGTTTTCAATTTAGTCACCTCTGATGGAGAATTAACTTCAAAATACACTTGAAGTGAAAAAAAATTGCTGCATCACATTTGTGAAAGCTGTTTGTCATGGTCTTTGATACCCTTGGTTTGGGCAAATGAATTAGCCTCAATGTGCTTAGGTTACAGTGACCTGAATAGGACTCTATACTCCACTGGCTGTACTGGCCCGATTCCCATTGATTAAAGGAAGCTTAAACACTAATCACACATGACAACACCTACAGTCAGTTACTTGCCCAAATCCAGAGTCTGATCCTACCTGGTGCAATCAAATTAGCTGGCAACAAGTTTAGCAGAACTTGTATGGACCTGGGATTTTGCTTCTTAAACTAGAAATGGAACATTTTCACCCTGATTTTTTCAGTCAGCTCTGAATTAGCAGTTAAGAACCCTGAGAAAAGAAGCTACTGCACAACTGCTGTGATACAAGGCAGTAAAACCAATCAATTAGAAAAGGCTGTGGACACTGTCCTGTTTAAATCAGATGCCAACTTGTTTGATACAGACTAAAAATAGTACAGAGGACATAAACAACTGGACACATTTTGAAAGGCCTTATTTAGATTTGCACCATTTCTTTGAGAGCTTCATTATCACCAGGAGTCCTCCTCATCCCAGCAAGTAACTCTGGACATGTGTATTGTTTCATTAAAAAGTGTATTTTGCCAACTACGTAATAACATGAGTTATGATAAACACTGTTAGGTCAGAAAGGAAGGAATTCTCCATTACACTTGGCAGATCACAGACTTTGTACTTCAAGCTCAATGGAATTTTTTTTTCACAGAACAGACCTTCCTGTAAGATCAGTGTGAAGGCTGAAAAAATTCCTATTTTCTTTGGGTATAATTCTGTGGTGAACCAATACAAAACGCAATTAGTTAAGAACAAGCAGTTGGTGTTTCTCAGGAGGCAGCCAGCCTTGATGGATCAAGACACTTTCTGCATTTCTTTCAGCAAGGAAACATTTATTATGAACTTGGCCTTCCCCTCAGGACCTTCTGTAAGCAGAGAGCCTGAAAGGAACCGCAGCCTGGAAGAACTGAACAACACTAAAAAAAATCAGGCTGCATGCCTTCACTGCAGAGAAGAGCTCTGAATCAGTGAATCAGTCCAGAATAAGGTAATCCTGAGATGTCCTTGGAAAGCAGCGTACTATGGAAAATCTCTAAAGAGACTGAACAAGAAAAATATACACGCTGAATTGATCCTATGAGGAGTGACAAATTAGAAAATGGAGATTGAAAAGAAGAAAAAACATTAACTCCTTGAGCTAATGTAGTCTATATTTCTCAAGTGCTAGTTATTGATTGAGCTCAAAGCTTTATTTTGCCTATCATTAGCAGTTTCAGACATCACATTAAATACATGTATATGTGGCTCTTGCCTGTTCATGCAAGTAATACTAAGGAAAGAAATTGTAAAGATATTCTTCCACAACAATCATGGATCATGTGTCTTGCATTTAAGAAAACAGATAGATGTGTACACAGTAATAGTCAGCAGTTTAATGTTTCCAGAGCTTTCACAAAGAGAAACCTACAACTGCATTTTAAATGTTAGGCTACATTACTAAAAATATTGATTAATGCAGCAAACTAAAAATCAGACTGAAGTTTTAAGGCTCAATATCAATAAATGCTATTAAATTTCATTAAGTATCAGTTAATCGTGGGAAATCAACTCAGCACTTAGTTTGCAAGTGTTTCTGAATTAATTAGATCTACAGACTGAAGTTCTTCTATTTGTATTCTCTGCCTTTAAGAAGCTCTGCCTGCAATATAGATTTAATTTTTTTTTCTTACTGTGGTAATTATAAGTAACCCAACCATACTAAAAAGCTTTATTAAATGAGTAATTCTGGAAATCTATCCTCAAGATGTTCAGATGCTGAGACAGGACTATCTCCTTGGAAACAAATGCCAGAATCCATTCCTTTCAGGTAAGAACAGACGTATTACATCTTCCATCATCTATATATTCATCACAGACTGCGAGATGCGTCTTCCTTAAAGAGCTCCTTGGGAATTTCTCTTGGTAATTTATGAAGACAGATGCACTCCATAAAGATAATCAAATTTAACTTGACAGTAGCTTTGTGTGTCAGGCTGACAATCAAAAAAGCCAAAGGCTCTTTGGTTTGTCTTAGAATTTCCATGTAGCATTCATAAATGCTATTCAAATACTTTCAATTCCACTTCCCACTCTTCAGAGGACCCATCGGGAATAATAACCCTGTCTTTTCCCCAACACAGACACTCAGATAAATGAAGAAATCAGTTTACAAAGGAACTACATATACACTTTTGTCACTTCCACGGAAGGAATGACTTGCTGCACTCTTTGCAAAATCAATAAATGTCTGCATTGCTTTCATATCTGGACCAGACCTCTGCATTTATTTTGTCGGTATAAATACGCACATGATTGTACATGTACAGAGATATGCTGCATAATTTAATCACGTCATCTATAGAATGGTCTTTCCAACAGTTTGTATATGATATTAAGAAGTCTAGTTTAACAGCAACTGCAGAAATAGTTAAATCTCAGTGTTTCATCACTTATCATGAAAGATTAGCACTTCAATAGGAAGTTCACAAGCCAAAAGTGAAAGAAGTATAATATTTGATTATCTTGATTAGATACCCAAACACATCCTCCTGAACCCAGCCTTCAACTTCCTAGGAAAATTTCTAAGATTTAATCTTAAAAAATTTGACCAAATGTCAGTTTTGGAAAATGGGTAGAAATGCAAATACAGTACTGAGGATTAACGACACACTAATACATAATGCTGATCTGGTCAGGCACAACACCAAAACAACAGGTTTTAGACTTGGTATGTAAAGGAACCATGTCTGAACCTGCACTGAAATGACAAATTAACTGTTCACAGGGACTGTAAATTATACCGTTCAGAAAAAGAGGACAGAGTAAGATTTGCACTCAGTGAACAAGTCAAAACCTTCAAACTCTTACCTTTTGGTGGAAAATAGGACTTGCTCTCTGCTTTGTGAGGCCAGTCTACTACCAAGGGCCCAAATCGTCTGAAGCTAGCGGTGATTTCATCTACAAGCAGGTAAAATAGTTGCAATTAAAATATATTACATAACTCCATGAAAAAGCACTATCAAAAAAAGACCTTTGTTTATAGCAAGGTTGACATTTCACAGAGAGGAAAGAACAACATTTACAACTTTCATGAACAAAAAACTTTAATAGGCATATCCTGAAGCCTTAATATTTACATAATGTATTTCTGGTGATTTTAAGCTTATACTGTTTTTTAATACTTAGTAACAGTAGCATTTCAGAAGCAACTAAAGGCAGTGGTGAAAGTGTGTGGTACTTCCCTAAATTCAGAATCTGATTTGAATGCAATTAAGTAAATTTTACTGTTTAGTCATGTACAGTTCAGAGCTTTGTAAGTAGATACTCATATACCAAGTACCATCACAATTAACATGTTACCTGTTTCCAGCAGATACTATGCATGATACAGACCAGATGCATCATCAGATTCAGAAAATTAAAATAGTGTATTTAAAGGTGCTTCAACATAATCATGAATAGTCCTGTCATAAGATCTACTATGTCCCTTGCACAACTTTGTGATGTCTTTCCATCCCTCCTGCCATCGACTGAAAGAGCCTCAGCCACGAGGAAAAAATACCCTAAACTATACAAAACCAGTAACTCAAACACAAATGTGCTCCATTGCTTTCATTCATATCTGCCATCCTCGTATAAACATGCAGGAAAGAAAGAAAATGTATTTCCATGTGTCTTGAGCATTTGTATTAAAGGCAACAGTGCTGAAGTGTATTAAGATAAATCCCTTTGTACATTGTAGAAGAGCATCTCAATGAAGATGGAACCAAACTATGGTCCTTCCACATCTGAAAGTTAATTCAGCTTATTTTGTTTGCAAGTTACTCTAGGATTACACTGAATATTGTAAAGGACTTGTGTTTACATTACAAAGTTAGCATGTGATTTACATTTATCTGCACAGAGAAACTGAATATTAAACAGCATGATTACAGCTTGGCACTATAGCACAAAGCAATTCCAACTTCATCACTTAATCTGAGCTTCTGTGGCACACCCTATGATCAGTGCATCAGAGTGCTCTGCCACTTGACCCTCCTCTGCCTTAGTTTCTCTGTTTCTGAACAGGAATGCTGTGAACCCTTCTATACCACTGCTGAGATCTTCAGGAAGTAGTAAAACAGAGTATGGAATTCTTTTACAAATGAAAACTTTCTATGAATACAGAATAAAGAAGGCACAGAGGACAGCTAAAACGTATTTGAGAGGAATACGCAAGATCAGTGGGACCACAAAATCACAGTACCACAGTATTAGCAAGGTTGGAAGAGACCCTGGAGATCATCAAGTCCAACCTGTAACCCAACACCAACCAATTGTCTAAACCATGGCACTAAATGCCTCATCCAGCCTACTCTTAAACACCTCCTGTGATGGCGACTCCACCACCTCCCTGGGCAGACCATTCCAATGAGGGATCACTCTCTCTGGGAAAAAACTCTTCCTGACATTCAGTCTAAACCTCCCCTGGCATAGCTTAAGGCCATGTCCTCTCGTTCTGGTGTCGTCAGCCCATGCATCACATTCAACTCTACAATCTCAAAACCAGAACAAACAATATCGAGCTTAAGACATCCATCAACTGTGATAAAGAACACGGAGTTCCAGCCTTTCGCACCATAGCATTACTTTTCCGAGTGGATTATTTCTACTGCTTCATTCAGGTTTTTCTGGATCTCTTTGTCACTCCCTCCAAACTTAGTTTTCTGGCAGCTCACCTTCATCAATATCTGGTGGAAGACCTCCAACAAACACCTTCCGAGAAAAACGCTCGATTCGTTCTCCGTTCTGATGGGCTGAGTAGCAGGTTGGGGAATTCAGGACTCCCACTTGATCACTGTGACCATCGTCCAGCAAACCGTCATCTATTGGGAAGAGGGAAGAACGGCCTTAAAAAGAAAAGATAGTAACACACATTAAGATAATTTTGTGGTAGTACATGATTATGTCATTTTAAGGAATGAAGGAATAGTAGTCTGGAGAGTCAACATGAAAATGCCAAGATATTAAAGAAGTATGCATTGGTTTAAAGATAAATTAACAAAAAATGTATTAAACTTCACAAGAGAATTTCAGATTGCAAGCTGACATCACGAAGTGTAATATATATGTACATTATATTGTAGTTACTCTTCTGCATCCAGTAGGAAAGTGGCAATTTGGATTTAAATGAAGGGACTTATAAAGAGAATAACATCATGAGCTGCTTAAGTGAGTTTCATTAGTCTGTCTTTAGTTTAGCATCAAGTTAAAGTGGCAATTTCCTCCATCTGAATGACGACTGCATGTCTAAAAATCTTACGTTTTAATTGAACAGGGGGAAACAGAAAAATTATGGTCACAGTAGCAAGTTTCAAACAGGTATGTTTTCTCTACTAAAAGGATCTGGTGCCAATAGCAGATTTAATTCCGAAGAAGGTAAAAAAGAACTTTAATAAATATGCAAAAGCTAGCACTTGAAAAGTGAGTCACAGTGCTGATGCATCCTTCTCACCCTCAATTTACCACAGTTTTGGAAGGAAGCCTTGTGGTGGTTCCTAACATGCAGTAATCTGCAGTGAGATTATAGTTACCCAGACGAAGTGTAAAATCTGAGAAGTTCACAGGATGGCTTTGCAAATGCAATCTGATTCACAGGATGGCTTTGCAAATGCAATCTGATAAAAACAGACATAGATAGGACAGGCGGAAATGAAAACACGGTAATTCTGAACCATTTATTTCCTCCCTATTTCATAGTAACAGATTTTAAAGAACTCCAAACAAACAAACAAAAAAATCAGAAGGCCAGGATATTCATTTTAGCTTATTCAATCTTTCATTGCTTTAGCTCAGCAAGAAAGTTTCAAATCCAGCAGTCAGTCTTAATTGCAAAAAGAACAAAAAGAAACAATTTTGTGAAGCAAAATGGATAGCCCACATCACCATTTCTTCTGGAATACAACTGCTCCCATTTCTCACTCATTTTAAGAGTAATTATTATTGATTCAACAGTTCTGGGAAGAAAGCTAGTGTTCAATCTCAAATAGTCAATTTATTCCAGATTCACCCACTACAAACCCACAGGGAGGATCAGTATGTCCCTGACAGCTGAATCTCCAGTACCTCAGCTGTGAGCAATCCTGCAACTCTTCACCCTGCTAAGGAGAACGCCACCAGAAAAGCCTGGTAGGAACACTAGACGACCTGGTGCTGACCAGATTGGGGTGAGAGCTCTTCACTTTCAGAAAGTCACCTGAGAATCAGGTGCAGGAAGACAAGGCTGTAGAACAGCCAACCACCATCATGACACATGCTATGGTAATGCCTACAGATCCTGATGTGTAGTGCCTCATCAAAAACATTAAATGAAAATTTCATTAAGATGGGTGATAGCCTTGTTTGAGAATGACTAGTGCGGAGCAAACGATGGTGTCCTTGCTTGCCATCATAAAGATGCATCCAACAGCTTGGGAACAGATCAGCCTTTGAAAGTAGAAGCATTATGTAGCTAGTGCTCAATGGGGCAGAAAAGTGAGGAAGCAAAGGAGAAACACAAAACTAACACAGCTGGAAGAAGCAGCCAGCCAGTTTCTTCTTGTAAATCAACTATTTAGACATAAGAGGAGCGAGGTCATGCTATGAGGACTGTAGCAGCTGAATAACGTGAATATGAATCTCAGTTATGAAGACCATTAAAAATTATCAGATCTTAAAGGCTTATATGAACCAGTGGAAAGATTTGGTTGCACAACCAAGAAAGAGGGATACACAAGTTTCTGCATTACTAATGTGAATGATGGAGAAGCTGGAGCTGTTATAAGGACAATGACAGGAAAAAGTGGATAAAAAAGTGGATAAAAAAGTGGATAAAGACGGAAGGGACAGGAAACTGCAAAGTGGAAATCTTAAGACTTGTCACTAATACATGAGAGTTTTTCATAACACCTTACGTCCAAAATCACTATAATTTAGCTTGGTTCATAAGAAGGATTCCTTAGGCAATTCCAACTTGCAATACAGGCAAGTATATAGGGGGGAAAATAGTAAAAGAATAATATTCAAAATAATTTACTTTTTACCCACAGACCAATGTGTAAATCTAAGAGCAATGAGAATTACTCCTTAGAGTTAATATGGTCTGTATGACTAATACTTTCTTCTCCATCTTCTTCACTTCTAAATGAAATCTCTCAGACAAAGAAAAGGTAATTTGCTTTCACATTTCTCCTGATAACTGCGAGTAAAAAGGATGAAGTCTTCTAAACACTTGTTTCTTTTTGTTTTATGATAGTCAAAGAACAAGCAGAATATCCCAGGAATTACCAAAAAGATTCTACTGTTACATTCTTTGTCCATGACTTACACCACCATTCCTCTCTACATTATGGCTTTTAATTATGAATTAATGAACCAATGCAGAGATCAAGTCAGAGTCATGAATTGATGTGTATTTGGTGAATCCTGGCGTCTACCAAAGATCCTGTTTTTCTCCTGCATGTTTTATATGGCCTTTGTAACAACCACAGTTCACATCCTAGTACAGTAAAAACAGTTTTTCCAGGGTCAGTGTGTATTGGCTTATACAACAAAAGTCTGTTTACTATTTCTAAGAGCTGTCTACGAGATTCCTCAAATTCATGAAAGGTTTTTAGTTTTTACTCTGAACTCTACAGCTTCTACAGAAGCAAAGGGAGGTGAGTTAGAAGGACAACTAGTAAACTATACTTTTACAGCGTGCAATGACTGCAATCAGTAGTCATTAGCATGAATTAAGTTATTAGAACTACAGTTTTTAACTGATTACGGAATTTGTAATTCAAACTCTAAAAGATCAATGATCGTAACAACCCAGACCACACTCCTCCTTCCCTCACACCCCTCTGTCTTCCCCAAACTAAGGCAACATGCAGATAAGCATTTATAATCAATCTGGATTAATCAATCATAATGATCAGTAACAGATCAGAATTAATTGTACTGTAACAAACAGAAGGGAATTACCTCGTCTTCGCCCATAACTCCTCGCTGCATGCAAACAAAGGACAAGTTGTCAAATGTCAAATAACTGTATCATGCCCACATAATAAAATATTTAAGATACAAAGAACTATGTGGGTAAGCAGTAGGCAAAAATCTGCATCAGTACTTGGTACTGATAATTGTAGATAAGAATACATTAAACTGAAGTCTCACAAATACCATACTATTTTACTACTAAATTGACATCAGTGCCAGTCGTAAAAATTCTTTCAAATATTTCAACCTGTCTTTAAACTTGATCTTAACTTTATGTTAATTATGGGAACTTTGAAATTCACCCTCAGAAATGTGACACGTATCTCACACAAGTGCCTCAATAACACACAGGGTACTGAAAACGCAGAAAGGAAAATATTACTTCAAAAAGCAAGTAGCAAGTGTTAAATTAATCACAGAAACATCCTGGTCCATGGAACAGTTTGTACAGTCCTTTGCAGTGACAATGCAAATGCTGTGAGCCGTGACCTTCCTTTTTTCATGAAAAGACCCAGCAGAAAATTAACCGCAAGGTTTTGTTTGAAACAAAAGATGCCTTGTGGTAGCAAATGAAATCAGGGCACAAGTCACAAGAAATAGCATTGGATCAAAAACACTGCACAAAGGCAAAGTAACCACTTCTGACAGACTGTAAGTAAATCCAAGATTTTCCTAACTTTTGTGTTTTGCAAGATTCTTAACGAGATCATGCTCACAGTGACAGCTCAGAAGACCCTACTGATTGTTCCTCTGCCTGAAGGCCGGCAAACTAAAAATAAAACCTAAAAATAGACAGATTACTCAGACAGAAACTATTAAGCTGTGTGTAACTTCTTAGTTAGATTTCCACAAAGCATTTTCTATTCCTTTTTCACGTTCTTTATATCTGAGAAAAATCACTTTAATCACTGTGCGTTGTACATAGTACAGTATATATAGTAACACATATATACATAACATACTATAAATTATAATGTTATAGCAACATTTATGAACAGACTGCTGTGTCTTGGCATTACTGTTTTGATTTTACTAGGCATCTATACGTATCTCTCTCTTATAAAGCAACTTTTTTCCTGGACCACTGAAATATCAAAATCGGTGATTCATAAATGTCACTCGCTGTTCTGTTCTCGTATTATTAATTCCTTCTATCCTGCTACCCACCTATTTGATCAATGTTTTCAAAAATTTTAGTTAGTAAAGTAACTTTTTTCTTTTGTTATCTTGATCTCTTCCTATTAGAAATTAAATGGATTTCTTACGAAATTCTGACAATCTTTGTTTTTTCTCCCTTAGCACAAGAGTCACCTCTTTCTAGACAAGTTGCACCAACCTCACTTTCAGATTTACTCCCTCTCATCTGAAACAATTGTTCACAGGTTATTCTGAGTTGGAAGGGACCCACAGGATCATCTAGTCCAACTCCCAAGCAAACGCCCACCCAGGGATCAGGCTCACAAGTGTGGAACCACGGGCACCACGCTCCATCCATCCAAACCTCCCACCATCTAGACCATGTCACTGAGCTCCTCAGGCGCTGCTGCGCAGGGAGATTAAAGCCAAGCTTTCAACTCATTTTCTCCCTGAAGCAGGGCACTCAAGACACACAGTTCCATGTCAGTGCTGCAGCACGGACAAATCTCCTCTGACTCCTGGCCAAAGTCACTCCCACACAGCATTAGCGTCACTAAGCCCTTGCCTAACCCCCATATGCCTTTTTTTCCTTTTTAAATTCCATCCACAAATAAAACTAGAGTAACCACGGAAAATTCAAGTGCACCACATTCATGACAGTGTCTGCACTGCCACATTACCTCTCAAAGAATAATACACAGATGCATACTAATATGCATCTTTTGGTATGAACAATGTCTTACATCTTACAAAGCAGGGATATGGGGTCTGCATAAACATACAAATTGTACAAATGTAAGTATAGGTTTAGCTACAGAAATGGTTTATAAGCATATTTAACATATACTCAACTGGTGTGCATGTTTATAGATCAATAACTGCAGGGAAGACAGTCTTTATTAAAAGGTGACACTATAGACAAATGATTTACAACAACAAAAACGGAGAGATTAAACTTCTTATTTAACTTGTCCAAAGCGTAAGTCATATAGAATTTTTTAAATTTACCTTTCAGTCTTTAACACCGGATACCTTAACTAGCCAATAACTTGCAAAGATTTCAAAGAGATGAGAAAGCACAAGAGACATCGGTCCTAAAAAAATATAAATTAGGCAACACATACAAGAAGTATAATGATGCCCAATAAAAATGAAATCCAGTTACACTGGAGCCTTCCAAAATTAGGAATGCTGGATATACAACAAAGACAATCCCTTTTAGCTAAAACTTCTGTTCCTATATCCCAGAAGTTGCATATTAGAGCAGCTCAAATCTGCCAGAAAAATTAATATCCTCTCTTTCTGCAATGAATATCTGCTCAGAGATCGTAAGTAGTAAATACACTTTTGTATACACTTATCTAATATTGAGACACTAGAACGGCACATTATGTGAGCAATGCTAGCAAAGATAGGAAATATATAATATTATTTTACTCAGACATATTTCAAATATATTCCACAGCTCAACTAAATGACTGAGGTGAATTAAAAATATGTTGTATAACAGGAAAAACCACTAGGCAACCTTCCTATAAAGGCAGCCACAAAGTTTACGATAGAAAGATAAAATACTATTTATCACTAACATTCCTGACAATGACCAAGTGGTAACAGGGATGCAATGAAGCCTTTTCATTAATACTTGTCACTTAAAGAAACCCATAAACAATTACTACAGCAATAATTTCACAACAGTCTAGACTAGAGGAAGTAGAGCTGTCTAAGTCCCATTTTATCCTATTGGATTTGGGTGCCCAAATTCTACTTGGATTTCTTTAGAAATACGTAACATCTCTATAGATTTTAAGGCTGAAAGACATCATTATGACCATTCAAGCTTGGCAAGCCTAAAAGGCTACAGAAACTCAATCAGCAAATCCTGTAGAGCAAGTTTAATTTCTGTTTGAATTAAGACAGCTTTCTTTTAGAAGCATGACCAGCTATAGTATTAATAAGAAGTCTAAGACTCCCTTGCTAAACTAATCAAAGGTTGAATTATGTTTCAATAATGATTAAAAAAAAAAATCACTCTACATCCCAAGAGAGGAAAAACCCTCTACATCCCAATAAATTAGATTCTTGCATTATTACTTGCTTCAGAAAGGTTCTCTCTGAGAATTAAGGATGTATTCAGGTAAACCCATCCAAAAGTATCTTTTTTTGACTTTTGACAGAACAGTCATTTGAAATGCATTGCTTTTTTTTTTTTTTTACAGCTTAAGCTGAAACAGATACATAATTGGAATATATATAATTTATTAAAACACATAAATCAGGTTTCCTTTGGTTCATTTAATTTAAATATGAAAACTGTAAATATTAATATTAGGTACAGTTCTGAAAGCACACTTTAAATGAGTGGGAGAAGATCTATCATGTAAGAAGAGGAAAAACTACCTAAAAAAAAAAAAAGTTTTATCTAGAAGTACTTAGTCTTAAAAGTGCTAAAGAATTTCAGCCTGACTTAGGTTATAAACTTACTGGAATCCAGAGATACCAGTTCACTAAAATCAATGCAACTAAAATTCAGTGAGGGCCATGATCTAATGTTAAGTTTTAGTGGACACAGAGATGGGCCTATGTGCTTCGCTTTCATGAAGTATTCCCACTCCTCCTTGGTGCTACTATAATATTTACTGAGAAATTAGGAGACAAATGTGAGCCTTTGACTACCAAATCTTCCTTTCCCTATTCTCCCTCCATGGCACAAGTTACAGGGATGAGGGAAGTGTTACCTTGAATCTACTGCAACAGAGAAGGAAACTGAAGCCTCCAAGTTCACTGACAAGTCTCATTATTGCCCATTTGGAGGAGGCACCTCAATTCTTGCTACAAAGCAAAGGTGGTGCTGAGTCTGAAGCTGTTCCCAGCACTTCTGTTCTTGAGCTGGAAGGAGCTGCAGTTCAGACATTCCAGCTTGGAGGGGCTCTGGACACTGAGGGCTGCATCAGACTTCAGCTACATGGCACAGTTAGGTGTCTAAATCAAGGCTCTGAATTAAATTCCAAAGGGCACATCTAAAAATTAGGTGTGGCAGTACCTTTCAGATACTCAAACTGTTATTTTTATCTCACCTGCTAAAGGCTGCAAATAACACTTCAGCTGTTAAAGAGGGCAGCAGTAAGTCAGTCCTACCTTCCAGAGGACAACAGAAACCACACCAGCAGTAACAGTAAGATATTCTCCAGTGCATACTCTGGCTTAGGAGAGACTATACCACCAAGATGTATTTTTCTGGAAAAGTATCTTTTTTCCTAGATATTCCACAAAGTAATAATGCTTCCCATGTGCTTTATCAGGAGAAACTCTAAAAAGAGAGCCTCACCATTCTAATTATTAAAAAAATGAATTAAGATTATACCTATAAAGTTTTTATACCCATTGCATTGATGCATTTTACTGTCTCTTCCTACCTTCCCACCTAACACTGTATCATATATCAGCAGATAATGACAATTGTACACATACCACCTGAACAGGCCATTTTGCAAGAATAGATCTTAAAACTTCAGTTAAATACAGAAAGTTAATTTTTTTTAAATGTAACATCAAGCACATTGATATTCAAGGCAGATGAATCGAGGTTATGGCCTGCATGGGCCAAAATACAGATTTAAGTAGTTAAGTAGCTATTTTTTATTTTCAAGGTACTCCATTATCTTAAAGTTAACTATTCAATACCAAAGGACATACTTCAAGAGTCCATTGTGCAGTATTTTCCTTTACTGGGTATAAACTTGAATTTCAAGCATTTACTCAGTGTTACACATATAGATTTTTGTTTTTACATTTTATATCGACTTGTACAAGTGTAAAGGACTGTGCAGAAGGGGTAATGCAGTTTAAAAAAACCAAAACAACAAGCAAAAACCCTAAAAAACGTATTTTTAGTATTGAGGTCTTTACTGGTAATATTTTGACCTATCCAGTCACGTACACTTCCTTTGCGTAGAACAGCTTCCATGTTTTCTAATCCAGAGAAACTGTGGCACTGGAGCCCTAATTTTTCCCAATGCAGAAAACACTTGTGTGCAAACTCCCTGATTTATTATTGCCTGAGATGGATTACCAAGGTTTGCTTCCTCCTTTAGCCCTGAACAAAGGCTAAAGTTCATGCCTTCAGTGAGTAGCAGACGTTCATGAAGCTTGACCCACTGGGAGAGGAACGTGAACATGAACCCTCATCGTCAGCACATTTCACAGTTAGACACACACTGGACAAAGCCACGTCCAGAATCTCCATGACAAAAATAAGATGTTATTTCACACGAGTCTAATACAAGGCGTCTCATTCACTCTATTTACTCAAGAGAAAAAAACACGGATTTCTGGCCTTCTTTCTTTTTAAATTCTTGTTTATAGCACATTATATAGGTAACATAAAATTTCGAGCAGTTCTTTGGGGAACATACAACTGGTTTGCTTGAGAACAAAACAGAATGGTGCATTGTTATGAGCACTTCAGATGTCCAATAAGCTAGATATAATGAAAGGCTGTTGCAAGATTAGCTCTTGCCATTCAACTCTGAAAATCAGCAGCAGTCCCATCAGTGTTGAAGGCTTGAGGTCAGTAATTCAATAGGAATATCATAGTATAACTTTATACCAACATGTCAGACTTAAGCTAAGCTAGAAATAATTAGAAACTGTTACAAGATTAGCACTCACCATTTAACATCAGAAGATTGTCAGTCCCCGGATGTGGATAACTCAAGCGACCTTAAAAGAAAACAAAAACCGAAGAACAAAACAAATGCAGAGGTTTTAGACATTATCCTAGGAAAAAATAATGAAAAAAAATCACTGCTTAGAATTTAAACCTAAACTATTTCCAGTTTGCCTAAGGGAAATAAAGAGCTAATATTTAACTCCAAGCACATTAGCCAACAATACCCTTGACCCAAGTTAAAGCTGACAAGAACAGACTTCTTAACCTTAATTCTCTGGTCATAAGATCCACAGTGTGCTTTGGGATCAGCTCCAAGAGGATAAAGGCACTTTTTGTTTCACGGCACCCAGAAATAGTGCTGACTGCTTTAGTCTTCTCTTCCACAGTGACTGAATAACTGTACTATGCACATTACTTACTGTGACATTTCTACACTTTAGTGCTCCTCTACTGAACCAATTTAAGAAGAATCATGTTAATAGGAATTAAGGCATTAAAATTTTATTAACCCATTTATGGCTACATCTTGATGTATTTCATGTAACACTAGTTTGCAGTATTTTTTAGTCAGTCTAGCAAAACAGAATCAACAAAATGATAGATAACATTTCCAGAATTTTAAACTAAATAAAAACTGCTAGAACACCTTATATCCTGACATTAGGATTTTTCAACAATTCCATTTTACTGCATTGGTGGCACGCTACACTTCAGTAGTTAAATGAATGATTTTAAATGCACAGCTGAAGTGTCTGTTCACTACAAATTCCTTTTTATTAAAGGAGACTTTTTCTGTTTACAGGAAGTAGCAAACATACCAGCCCTGTACACTGACTTAGAGAGAGATTTACAATAGCTGCTGTGTATGGAAGAACTGTGCTTTAATGTGCAAAAAAACCTACATTGCCATCTACCTCACTATTCAAACACACTGGTTTATATAAAAAATACTGTGACTAAAAACATTTAAATATTTAGGAGGAAATGAGAATGCTTGCAGAGACGAAGTAAAACCCAGTTGGGAAGCAATGGATGTTTAGAAGTCACACAGGTTTAAAGGGTAACATTATATGCAGATGGATTGCAAGAAACCACAGGTGGAAAAAAGAAAGAAAACCAAACCAGCAATCTAGATATTAAGGCTGTCCAGCAATTCCTATCATACACTGGTTTTTTCCTCTACTGTTGGTAAAACCATGAGCTTAGCAGCAAGACTAGAAATCTCTTGAAACCCTTGGGGATAAACAAAAAATACTTTCGCTGAAAATGCGTAAATAATAGAGTTTAAGTTTTGCTCTTTTAGGAAAAAGAACATGGTAATTTTTTTCCCCAAACAAAGTGAAGTGATACACACTGTGAACTCTTCAACTTAAAAATTCAAAATAACAAGATTAAGATGATTTAGGGAATTTTGTTCAGCCTTATTATTTAGAGGCATTAGGGAAAATAACCTTCATACAGCTGCGTGCTACTTCTCTTCCCACAGATTTCATTACTGTAAAATGGATGGGACAAGAACACCTGCAGATTAGGTACAAACTATTCACTGCGGAATTCTGAAGTGCACAGAAAGCACTGCAAGGCTAGGGCAGGCTCCTGGAAAAAGGCAGATAAATGCCATCTAGAAGGTCTCTGCTGTCTTCTCTAACTTTTACACAATCTTTGAATAGGCTCAGGCAAGATAGCAAACAAAAATCTTTGTAGGAACCTCTCTTTTCATGTTTCTTGTCTTTGAGAGACCCAGTTTTAATAGACAAGCCATTTTTTCTATCATACTGAACATTTCCAGCTTCTTGGAGCTACCCAAATTCTGCCCTTCTAGCAAAGCATGCCGGTAAAATAGGGAAAGAATTGGGAACAAGGCACCCTCAAACTGCAGTATGGGAGCCACCAATAGTTTGTTTAACCTGGTACGTAACAAGTCACAGTATCACAGTATTAGCAAGGTTGGAAGAGACCTTGGAGATAATCGAGACCAACCTGTAACCCAACACCAACCCATTGTCTAAACCATGGCACTAATTGCCTCATCCAGCCTACTCTTAAACACCTCCAGGGATGGCGACTCCACCACCTCCCTGGGCAGCCCATTCCACTGAGAGATCACTCTCTCGTGAAAAACCTCACTTTGCTATACGCAGTTCTTTGGTCTATAAAGGTCAATACTCATTTCTCTAACAAAGGATTTCACAAAATCACTGCCACTATCACATTTCTATATGGTGCTACAGAAATACTTGCAGTAATAAGGGCCACTTCTTGAAAACCAGAATGCTGTATCTATCTAAAAAACCAGAAGAAATTGTGAGACATGATCTCAAACCTTCTTGAGTCTGTGGTGACAGTCTTTCTCCCTGTCTGTACACATGTACCTTCTTTTCCTATTCAGCAAGACAAACATAAATATATATTTTTCTTCTATATTTACTACAGAAACAGAGTTCAGAATTAAGGCCTGGCAAGAGAGAAGCCCACCAGTGTCAATACCCAGAGAGGAAAACTTCTAACAAAAGAGTAAACTCTGGTTTATGACTGGTTTTTCTTCTGTTTTTTTTTTTGCTTTTTCTCCTTACAGCTTCACAAACCTGATCTAAAACAGAGATGCCAATCTGAAATAACAAAGCATTTCTCACTAAGTGGCAGGGAGAAAGTGCATCAGGGAGCTGAGCCTACCACTACAGCATAAAACTCATTCTGGCTGTTAGCAAGATTATTTCCCACCTCAGACAATGAGTAATTGGAAGCTTAGAAAAGAAAATGAGTAACAGAGTATTCAGTACGTGTATCACTGTAGTGCTAGGTCTAAGGTTTATTTATAAGATTATTTCAATGAAATCACACTCCATATTACTGCATTCTGATGAATGCAACACCCAGTTTAGTATTTGAATATACAACTTAAAAATTTTTTTAAACATAAAATGCCTGCTTATTTTTTCAAAATACAATCACTGCTGTTTGGTATGTTAACTTTGGTTCTTATCCGTCAAATTAATTCGTTGAAGCAAAATGCAGTGTCCACCTGAATTTCATGATGTACATAAATTCAGGACACTCCACACACGGAACTAGGTTCAAGAGCAGTTTTACACCAAACTCAGATTACACTGGTTTTCAACATATTATTCTAGTTAAATGGGTATTTACTGTACTAAACTTCACTTAAAATATCAGCATATAAAATCTAATACGTATTCCCATTCTGCACCACAGAATTGTGTTATATCTGTGCAAACCTGAACTTGCAATTTCACCACGTTACTGCTACTTAATAGTTCTCATATGTCTAAATTTAAATCATTTCTGTGTATTCAAAATACGCATTTGCTAAAGAGAAGCAGGTATGTTTGACATTCTCATGCAACTAGAGTTTATTAAATTTAGCTTCCTCCTCCTTATCTTAATGTAATCAACATTAACAGAACTGCCCGGTGTGTATTTCACACAATGCATTCTTCTGCAAGAACACACAAAAAACCCAAAAAGCTTGCAAGTAAGTTTTGGTGGGCTAGTTTATCCACTAAATCCAATTAAAAATCTTGTTAATCCAAACCATGAGGAAAGAGTGACAAACTCAGTTTAGCTGCATTTCTGTAATCTCACGTTACTAATGCAGGCAATGGAAATGTACATTTTCGTAAACTTCTCAGTAGTTGTGCTTACTGACTTCACATCTAGATTTAGAAATGCATACTTTCTACTCCTTTTTAACTGAGCTGTTGGAGGAATTCTCATATATTAAAACATTTGGGATAGACTTAAGTCTAATTACTGCTCCAAACATTGCTGACTCAGGTACACAAGTTTGATGTCTTTTCCCCCCCTGTTTTTTAAGGAAAGTCTTAAATGATTGTACAAAAAGACTAGAAATCACAAATTCCTCCCTTGTTTCCTTTTTTCCCCCAAGGGATCTCCTGATCAGAGGAGAAAAAGCTTTCAATTGAGGTTTTCCCAGTAACAGTGAATGGCTGAGGATCACAATCCTCAATCCCAGAAAGTGCAGTTTTTTTGGAATCAGCGTAGTTAAGGCAACAGCACAATGCTGTGTTTGGACAACACCTAGTTACAGAAAGCCTGGCTGCTACATTTTCCAGTGACTGTCTATGAATTATGCAGGTCAGTGAGGCCAAATGGGTTGTCTTGGGTATCTATTTAGACAACTGAATCTATCAGTTTTATATTCTTTTAAATGAAAACGTTTCTATGACAGAAGAAACAATCCATATGTAAAATTTCAAAGCTTTTATAGATCTAAGAGTGAATTTTTTTCCCTTCATGATTTTTTTCTCCCGCCTCAGAAAACCTTTTCTAAGCACATTTTGAATTAGTGTAGGAAGAAACTGCACAGCTTTAAACCTTAGGGCTTCATAATGCAAAATATAAAACGTCTTTGAAAATAAAAGTTTCCATATGCAAAGAAAGATAATGTTCTCTAGTGACTGCTGCTCAGTCACCAATGCTTTTCTTTTTTACTTCACTTTACATGCACCAGCAGGTTGCTTTCCAAAGAAAGATGTTTAACAGTTTTAAAACTCAACTAAACAAGTTTAAAGGGAAAATAAACCCAGGAAAGTGCAAGACAGACTTCAAAGTGCACCAGGTTATTTTTTCCCACGGATAAGCAAAACAATACTGTTCTACTTTAATTATTTATTACCAGCTGCATAAAAAATACATTTCTGTAACTTTGCTAACTTTTTTTTGCCCCTCATAAAGAGTATTGGGGCATGGGGGTATTAGTTGACAGCAAACTCAACATGAGCCAGCAGTGTGCCCAGGCAGCCAAAAGGGCCAACGGNAAAAAAAAATTGAACATAAAAATAATATTCTTGGTACCCCCACTAGTACAGCTATTGCTGTTTCAAATTCATCTACGTATTATCTTACATCTAGTTTGCAGAAATGTAAGAATCATAGAATATTGTGAACTGAAAGGGACCCAACAGGATCATCGAGTCCAGCTTGCAAGTAAATGGTCCATACAGGGATCATAACCCACAACCTTGGTGTTGTCACCACCATGCTGTGACCAACTGAGCTATTCTTCGGGTCAGTTGTTCAGGATATAGAAATTAATTGTAAGTGAAGTACAGTATCAATATTCCTGCCATCCAAAACATAAGCCCTTAAATTACATGGAAAATGTCATAGTCTTTGCTAGAAAGATGTTGAAAACAGTAAATAAAAAAATTCTGTTAAATAATTTCAATACTGTAAATATTGCATACAAAACATAATCACCACTTCTAAGCTTTCTCCATAATCTGTTTTAGCCCAAATGCATTGACTTTCCTGTTTCTTGACATCAAGATGCATTGGTATTCCAGAGAGAAGAGGAAAAAAATGCAAGCACACAAGTGTCTGAAGAGGATACTAGCAAAACTTTGCTTCACGTTATCAGCATTGTAATTCTCTCAAAATTGTTTTAAGGACTATTAGAAAAATGAAAAGGGTATTTAAGAACAATGATATAACGCTGAATTACTTGAACTTCAGTTTATATTCCATTGGAATGGAATGGATGGGACAATCTTAACATTATTTAAGGTCTTGTTCCGAAATGCATTTCAAGAAAACTGCATGGGAAAGATTAGTTTTAGTATGATCAGCATTTGACTTCATTAGTCATTGCAGTAGAAACATCTACCCCCTTACTGTACCTCAAAAATATCTTGCTGAAAGCTAAAAATTACTTTTCTTTTGATCATGTCTGTTGCAATGACTAAACTTTAAGCGAAGCCAAAACTATGCATCTATACGCATTTTTTTTTGTCAGGCGTAAACTTAGTTTGCAGTGAATCATATTTGAGATCCAGGTTTTTTTTGAGTTCATGAAAGCAAAAGTGGTGAAATTTGACTTCGTTCTAAAATGGATCTTGACATGCAAAACTGCAGCGAGGACACAAAGTGTCTGTTCTGCATTGTACAAAATCTGACACAAGATGCTTAGTCATACTCCAGATATTGTAAGCAGCTAAATCTGAAACACGTGCTTGAAATTCCAGGGACTTTCACTTTACTGCTACGATCAGATAGAAAAGACTCTTTGTTTTAGTGGGCTTAGATTTACTTGAAAACTTGTCTCTAGTTACAAATCACTCTTCAGTGACAAGAAAGTGTGTTATATATTAACAGGAGCAACAAATCAATAATAATAATATCCTCAATCCTGTGCATTATGCAAGCAAATATGATGGGTTCTTAAGTAAATGTTAGATTTTTCTGCAGAGAGAAGAAAAGCCACAGAGACTGATAGAACCAATTTAGTGTTTCATGGCTGGCAGGAAAAAAAACCAGCTGAAGTTGCTCAGAAATTACAGAAACGCCAACTAATGGTGAATAAACAGAAGAGGGTGGAGAAGAACTAAAAGGCTGTTCCAGCACGAGATCTCCTCTTCCCATTTTCACTTCATACAGAACATTTCTCATGCCTTACTGTTAATCATGTAGCTGTTTCAGCTGAAATTACTTCCACAGAGGAAAAAAAAAACCCTTATTCAATCAATTTAAATAACAGCACACAATTATTCTATTTAAATTCAGTTGGCGTGTGCATTGTTCTCTGGCACTCAAACAGAAAAATGGGTTTCCTTTGAATCCATCACAATCTATGGCTTCCATCTGTTTTAGCTCAATCATACAACTTCGCAGAATTCTCACTGCAAGAGTATGATTGTCAAACTGTTAAAAAAATCTCTCTCTTAACTGTAGACTGGCACCCCATACTCATTTCCCTAGAAAGCACAGATGGAAACTTGAGTTTTTCCAAAGTGCTTACGTATGAACCAAATTCACCTGAAAATCTTAAGGCTGTCTTATCTTATTCTCCACAGAAAAATGATCGGAAACACATCATTTTCATCCACTGTATCGAAATACGAAGAGATGGATAAAAAAAGTTGGTGTTTCCTGTGCTCACTGTGCCTCTGAAACCTCTTCTGCGTTCTAAAGCCAAAATGAAAACAGCAAGCTTAATTTCAGCTTCCACTTCGAAGTGACAGAAAATTAATTCTCAAGTAAATGCTACATACTTAGAGATGCTTTGTAGAGATTTTTAGAAAAAAATCGAAATTTTGGATGAATAATCCTAAAATACTATGACATGGTATCTGAATGCTACAGGCCTTGCAATTAATTACACAGATCTTAACAGAATCAGCAAGATATCTTTCAAATTAGGAGAACACAGGCCCTCATGTACTGATGCAATATATGTATATTACACCCAAGAGCCTCTAGTGAATAGAGAACGGATGGGACTAAATAATTATGCAAAAATAAAGAAATAATTTTGATTGATTTATTTTTTCAATTGCGGCAATATGGAAACTTAACTTTAAAATGATCCAAAACTTCAAGCTTGCTTTGTAGAAATTAAATTGTGTTAATCTAATTAAAACACAACAAAGTAATATTTGATGAAGCCAAATGGTTTGGGGTCCCTGCCTGAACATTCAGCAGTAAACACCACCTGAGAAAGGATGGAAAACCAGAACTGACCAGAGTGAGTAGGGCAGATCAAATGGAAGCCCACACATGCTAACTGTGTGCTTGCTGCTGTGGCCAAACGAGTTAATAGAGTACAAAAGAGTAGAAATCTGTTTCTGGACTTTTTTTAGACTGGATGCGTTATTATCCTCCAGGAACCTTGAAAAAAATATCTGAAAGGACAAAACCTAATTTTTATCAACGGACCTAATTTTCTTTTCAGATTCCACTGCAGAGAAAGGGAAAATTAAGCGGCTAAAATTGGTAGTGGTTTGATTCCCCTTCCATGTTCTTTTGGCTACCTCTAACAGAACAGTGCGACTTCACAAACTGAAGCAGAATTTTTTACAGCAACCGAATAAAACAAGCTAGGAATTCCTCAGGGAAAGAAGGGAAGGATGGAGGGGGAAAGGAGAAAACAAACTTATGAAGATACTAAAACTTGTTTTAAGCAACTGCAAACCAATGTTTTCAATAAAACACAGCTTAAGAGTGACCTGCCATGTGAGAAAATAATTAATCTGCTATTTTGATATGAGCCTAGAATCTAAATTAGCAATCAGTATTAATTCATATACGCAGAATGGATGACCCTTTTTTCTTTATTTAGCATAATAACATACCTTTAAGTGGATCATGCTCTGCTCTCATAATGTCAATAAGGGAGTTTTCCAAAGAGTGCATATTCAGACTGTCATACATTCTATTTCGATCCTAAAAGAAAACAAAATCCTTAGTATTGGAACACAAATCTTGTACTTTTTAATGAGAAACTTCAAAGGAAGACAAAGGTTCCTTCTAAATGCTGTACACTCAGACACTTTGGAGACCGACAATGATAAAAACTAAGCTCTGATTTCATTAACAGTAAGTTTAAACAGCATCCAAATATAAAATTGGAGATGCAATGTGAAGAGCTCTGCTGCACTCTGACAGCCTGGGATTGCCCGTTTCCCGCAGAAACACTTGAATCAGCTCTAGTCATCCACACATTAGGCTGATTAATGAGGGAGACTGATGTCTTTAAGAGCTCATTTTCATTTCGTGCACAAGTTAAATATTGGGTAAGGTGGGAAACTGCAGGACAAGAGGGACAGTCACTTTTTTGGTGCTTGGCACAGGCCTGCAGCTCCTGCTGAGGCTGAGCTTGTCGGCTTCAGTGTGATTTAGCTGAGAACCTTTGCATACCAAGACTTGAAGTACAAATGATCAGCACTAGATGGTAAAGGGTGGAACATTCAAGCTAAACTATGACAAAGAAAGGTCACAAAGCTTACTAATAGATTTTCAGCCTTACAGAGGACTTTTTTTTTTTTTGCACATAAATATTAGGAATTACCATGCTGTGTTACAAATACATATTTTCACTGAGGGCAGTAGAAGTTATTGTAATGAACCATAAATATCTGCCATGATTTTGTTTACTCAAGACATTTTCTCCCATGTTTTCCAATACACATGAGTTACAGAGACAGGAAAAAAAAAAGGTGACTAACTTCTTTGGTCTTTCTGGGATGCCTTCAGAAACTGAAAATAGTCCAGGTAAAACCGTAATCTCTTCTACTTGCAGGGCTTCTAGCTAGATTGTACAGGACTTAAACAACTCAAGGCACCATAATCATGACCAAATTTTACTGTTGCCTTCTCTGTCTGCACCATAGTAATTCCACAGAGTAGTAAGAAATGCACCACACCCATCCCATGACCCTTAAAACACGAATGATGCAGCCACTCACACAGCAAGCACATAATAAATACAGAATGTATCGGATCCACATTAACTGTGACTTTCCGAGACACTTGAGCAGAACACAGACTCATTCCAAACCACGTCCCTCAGAAAGCAGGTACTCTTCATACTGGAGGACTAGAAAAGCAACCTTTGAAACAGGGGTTTCCTACGAGTCGGAAAAACCAACTTGCAGCTTTGGAAGACAAGCCATGACGAAACTAAGATTTTACTTTCATCTTTTTAAGAAAGTTTAGCCAAGTCTGGCATGAAGAGGGAGACGTTTTTTTTTCCAGTTCTCTCTCCCTCAAACAACTCTAAGGAGTAAAGGCTTCCTGTTGGGTAAGCAATCTGTTATGTTCATTTGATCAGATCCTTTATTTTCTTTTTGGAAGCCCTTAGACAAGTTCAATGATAAATTAAAACAGAATGTTTCTGTTGTCTCCTGCCATATCCCAGACCAAATGCCACTGACACTTTGTGAGGGGATCTCCAAACTGGTTGGAGCACCCACAAGTCACCAGCACTATTTTAGTTCACAGCAGCCTTTACTTTGGCTTTCATTCAGTTCTCTAGCTGTCCTGAGAAGCACTAGAGTGAAATTCAAGTGACTAGTCATCCTCCATGTCCTTACAGGTTTGTTTCTCAACAGGACAGAAGAGAACATGCTTACCACAGAAAACCTGCTCAATATAGAGGCGTGAGCAGTGGCAAAGCTGGATCTGTTCCCTACTGTCCCCGATACATGGAGAAGAACTCTCATCAGGATTTTCAGTGATTCAATTCAACTTATGGCAGCTCTGGGTGGGTAGTAAATGCTCTTGCAAAAACCAATGCTGGGTAAATAGAAAACATGCTTTGCTGCCTCTGTAGCTGACAGGGGGAAAGAACTAGTACTGATAAAAACTGGACTGAACTGTATGTGTGACATTTTATCTTTGCTACAGACTCACTACAGAGTTTATTTTTTTTTTTGATCATTATATCATTATATCTCAACATATATGTTGAGATAACATATGACTATCTGGAAAACATACCAGACAATGTATGATTATCATTATTAGAGACTAAACAACTCTCTGGAGAGCAGAAGCCTGTAAGAAAAGGTTCCACCATGATTAATACCTCAAACTGGTCCACTTGGTCCTAGCTGTTAGAGAGCAATGGAACCTGTGTTTGTGATTTAATTTGTAAACTGCTCCACTGGGTGACATGATAAAATGATTCTAAGTTCACCCTTGCATCACTATTTTACAAGTTCCTGTATCTCAAGTGAAAAGTCCACCCCTGATGGAAGCAGAAGAAATAATAAGCTTTCCCCACTCTCTTTACACCTTGGAAAATTCATATCTACAAAGAAGTTTGTTTCCTTGTTTTTTATTACTTAATTTCTGGCAGAGGAAACATACAACAGGCAGGCACCCCACAATATAAAAGTGTTCCAAATACATTAAACTAAGGCAGGATTTAAATATGGGAATTGCATTCTGCTATCCCACTACCCACACACTGCACTGTCCACTTGTGAGTTTGGGTAATACCTTGGCAATCAGTGCTTCAAATTTTTAAGCTCTGTTTTAAATTAATTCACACTGCTGAACTGCACGCTACAAAGCAACATTACATGAACTCTGTATCTCAAAAGGAGTAAGTCATTCTTTGGGTACAAGGTTCATCTTAAATCTTTGTGCAACTAGGCTTTATAATGCTAAAACACTGCTTTGAGCTCCCCAAATATGTACATCAGATCTTTAAAGAAAAGAGTTACCATCTATGCAAATATGGAGCTTTCGTTTTAAAGCAGAACTTAAATATTTCAATAATGTAGGTCACACCTCAGCAAATATTTTCTAGAAAGTTCCGTTGAATGGGGATGATTCTACTACAGCAAGCTCTACTGCATCAGAAAACTTCAATTACGATTTTGGGCAATTTTTGGGACAAGCACAAAGTACCGTCACTGAATATGACAGTTCTGGATAGTTTTCCACGCATGTGGAAATAGTCCCAAGAATTAGGACTACCTTTAGTCTCATTATTTCAACACAGCTGATAAGCAGTTATCTTGTAAAACAATCTGGAACTACACAGCTTTAAAGAAACATGGAAATAGTTCTGATTCTTGGGACTATTTCCATGTTGTTTTAAAAGTAATTCCACGTTGTTTTAGAACACAACTGCTCTGAACCGTGTAGAAATAATGAAACCAAAGATAACCAGTAGCACAAAAGCGTTGATACATAAGCATGTATGTTAATCCGCATTTCATATCACCCTGGCTCCAAAAGCACCTTTTGTCGAGGCTGAATTCCTGTAGAATATTTTGCATTTCCCTCAGCTCTGTGCTAAGAGCCAAGCGAGCTCTTGCTGTGTCAGGGGGTCTGAACCTCAGTGGAATGTCACAACGCAACACCAACTTTTTTTTCCCCCCATAGCTCATAGTTAACTTCTCCTGAGCACTCCAAATTCTCAGACTAGCCTTTTAACTGTGTAAACATTTGGATCCTGCTTGACCCACCTTTTCCAATACCACAATCACAGCTGTGTTCATACACAGCACAAATGAAAACGTGAGTCTGCTGTAAATGCCCACAGATTCAGAGTGTCGGATTGCCTCCTCCACTTAAAGTTAAGACTATATAAGAAAGTTTACAGAAAAGTGATAATTATTTTCTGAATTTTTACAATTTACACAAGGTAAGAGAAGCACCAAGTACCCTTCCCACAGACAAGCACCAGGAGAATCTTTTGACCATGTAAACAAAATACATCTACAGAATCTTCTGCATATTGCAGAAGTCCCAAGCCGTGTACCTGAATGAGAGCAGGGCAAGATTCAATGCTAAACTGCTGAACAAATATTTTTTGGCACATTCTATTTATGACTTCTAAATATACCCAGGCAATTTATGCAAAGATTATCATGTTTGAGCATTTCCAGAATCTCAGTCCCATCACATCTCTGAGCTTATATATTTGCATTGATACAGAAAAGCAAATACAAGGACAGAAGCTATTAAATGGCGAATAGCTTTGCTAATCTTTAACTGCAACCATTAAAAATAGATATTCATAGTTAAGAAGTTTGACAACTTTACATTTCAGAACCATGCTTTAAACTATTGATTGGTAAAACTACTTTGAAGTAGAAAATCAGAGTTTTAACATAGGTACTAAAATCAGTTAAGTGGTGGTATCTTTTAAGACATGACCTTTTATGTACCCCTGCATATTCTATAGAAATACAGCACATGATAGGGGCTGAAAACAACTCGAAGCTTCCAGTCAGTTTCAAGTATGGCCTCAGTTAAATTAAAACTGACTCCTGAATAAAAATTTGCTGTAAGACAAATAAGTGACGGCTGATTTAGTAATAAAGTATCCAGACTCTAAAATGTACCTGAATATAATATTCAGTGTTGACTTCTGCAGTAATAACACAACAAATAAGTACATTACATATTCTAAACTATCATCAACTTCAAGTCATTGGTATTGCAGTGAGGAAACACATACTACGTATAATCATAAGCTCCTTGTTGAAACCGTAACTGATGTAAATGAGAAACTTAATACAAAACCAACTACCACAATTACAACTTCAGCTCCATAAAAAAATACAGGGAGGAAGGCTCAAAGACACATGAAATTGTTTGGCTCCTTTTCACGGTGCCATTAGTGGCAAAGATGAACAAAAGATGCCTGGTAGACACCTGTGACTAGTCAGCCTCGTAACAATGTGTTTCAGAGGTAAAAAGACACAGTCAGATGGGTAAACCAGCCAAACTGAGCCTAAAATGCATCAAGCATAGGTCTCATGCCACAGACACTCCTATTTCCCAGCTACATAAGCATTTAAAAACAGACAAAAAAAATTCCAATAGCATGTACCATATCCATGCTGGAGTACCTCAGCTCAAGAACATACAAACTGGAAACCACCAGACACCGCATGGAGATGATTCAAGTTTTGACTTATAAGGGAAACCTAAAAAATTTGTTTATTAATAGTTTCAATGAAGTAACTTAAGGGGTAATT